>NW_019292974.1:0-43725 GCF_000500325.1 Leptinotarsa decemlineata | reverse complement strand
TGGGGAATCCCCAACTCTGCAAGAAATATATCACCTTCAAACCTGACATATAGGCTATGGTGATTCAAATACGATCTTAGTAGATTTTGTATTTTTGAGGAAATACAATATGCACCCAACTTTACGACGATTGTAGATATTAACAATCGAAACGTCGTGAAATAACTTGGTTTCGATTCTTTTTTTGACTTTTCAATTATTTTGCCCATTTTTATTTATTTTTTTTTACTCTGTGGACATTTTCATTTTTCATCTTGATTATTTTATTCGTTTTACTGTATTTTCATTTCACGTTTTGTCGCTTGATATTGTCGCGTTTTTTCCCGTGGGTTGACCAATGCTTTATTCATATACACGGGCAAGCCCAATTCAGATACATGTAGTACAGTGCTATGTAGTACTTGACGCAATACAGTGGATTGAAAGTAAAATATAACAATAATACAATTTCGAGTAGTGTATAAAAATGAGACATCGATGGTTATTACTGTCACTACTGGTGTACCTCAAGAGAGTATTTTGGGTCCATTATTTTATGCAATATATACTGCACAGTTTGTAAAGTCATTAACTCATTGCAAGTATCATCTATACGCAGATGACACGCAGCTATACTTTTCCTTCAACCCATCATATACTGCAGCAGCAGAATATTCCCTCAACTATGATCTGCAAAAACTTTTTGAAATATCAAATGAACATTTATTAAAAATCAATCCAAAAAATCCATGGCTATACTTTTTTGTAATGATATAATCAGAGAAGAATTGCAGGCATCTTTGAACATTAGTATGGCTAATGAGATTATTTCTTTCAAAACATCCGCTAGAAATCTGGGTTAAACTTAAATTCGCGGAGCAAGTCAGGTCAAAGTTGAGAATTGGCTATGCTAATTTGAAAATGATCCACCCCCTGAGAAAATTTCTAAATCAAAGCACAAAGAAAGAACTTTGTGATTTAATTGTTCTCTCACACATGAACTTCTGTGATAGTATATATGGGCCATGTGTAGATAATAGAGATTCCGGACGTTCAATATTTGTAGAAGAGGAATTATAACTATACCCTCCCATAAGAAAGAGATATTCAAACGTTCCTTAACATACTGCACGGCAAATCTTCTGAATAAATTCCGGATCACTGACTTCACAAAATCGATGGCGTCATTCAAAAGAATAGTAAAAGAGAAACTATCTCAACATTGATATATTTAGTACTCAACTGGCAGTTTTCATAATATTCGAAATATATTAATCTCAGTCGATTATCATTTATTTAGATATACGCATTTTCCTTCTGGGCCTCTGATCTCGTATCAGACAACTGACAATAGACCAATTAATCTGTATATCACAAAATATATGTATTATCATACTGGTCATGTAATTGTGAATTCGGATTAATAAACGTCTTATTATTATTATTATTAGTCTTGATGTTCCCGATATGTCTGTCAAGTCATTTTTCAATGACTTCAACGCAAAATACATGAGACTGTCAGCTCTGTCAAATTTTCCCAGATTTTGGAATGCAGGTGGTCCTAATCGATCCACATGTTTTTGGTATCTATCTCAGAGCCAAATTTGGTCTCAGGATGATTACACACAATTTCTAAAGTAGAAGTTCCGCTCTTTTTAGTAACAATACTGGGTGAATGGCATCTGGTACGGGCGACTCATGAGGTTGGAATGAGTTTATGACCCATTTGATCATTTCCAAATATGTCTCTGAGATCTCGTGAAGATTGTTGGGTTCACGCATGAGTGGTTGCTGGTCCCAGGATTGCAGAATTAGTCCCAGGGTGAGAAAAGCTACGAATAAGGAAGTAAACTGAGTGAATTATTGAACAGAATTGTTAAATTCGAATAAATGTATCACGATATTTCATAATGATAATATTGTATTGATTTTTTTGAGATTTGTCCCATATACCAATGAAGGAAATTGGGAAGTGATTCCAAATGGATAGAACTGACAAATTATTAGGAATTTCCGAATACGTTTACGTGAATATTTTTTGAACTGTGTGTTAATTGAATAAGTCTATTCATCCTAACGGAACTGATTCAGTTTCACACGTGAATTCACTCCTTATATTTCCGTACGTGCATTGAAAGCAACCCCTACGCCCCCTTGGATGCTACCCTTGTTGTGTAGATGCTCCCTAGTTCGCAATATCGCATCGAAACTGGGTTATGACGTCTGGGTAGCCGCCAAATGGATTTAACGAGGACGATAGATCGTCCGATACTTTGTGTCTCCTCCGTTTCCAGGATATGGAAATCTAAATTACGCAATTCGCAACACTTGTTACGATTTTCTTCGCGGATATGGATTTTTCCGGGCTTGAATTGCTGTTTTAGAACCAATATCGGATATTGAAGAGGGAGGGTGTGAGCCGTACCGTTGTGCGTTTTGATTTTTCGCGAAAGGAAAATGCTACAGATTTCTTTATTTTCGTATACAGGACATACCATGCTCGAATTGATTCTTTTCGCCAAGACTATCTCTCACTAATGGTGTGAAAACTATTTTCTGGGATTTTTGGCCGTGGTCTGAATGTTTTATACCTGACGTTTCGTTTACTACTGCGATAGACATTATTGAAGGAGATGTGGTAACGGTTGCAGAGCCCAAGTTGGTGCTCGAGTTGCTGTTTCCGTCGTTTTGACCCATTAGCTACGATGCTCGTATTGGACTTGGTTTTATATTATCATAAACAAACGTGGCTTGGTTTCTGTTAAATGGATTATCTGACCTTGTTTGTGTACCTCTGAAGGACAGGTAGCCAAATTTTATCGATGTTCATTGCCTCTTCTTTTTTTTGAAATTATCCCTGTTATTTTGAATGATGATGAAAGATGTTATTGATAGGAGAAATTATGAAAAAAAATACAATAAGATTCGAAGCTATCGAATAGCAGGGTTTATTTTCTGAATTTATCACGAAAGACAAAATCAAATGTTTCATCGTTCTAGGAGGCATCAACCGCACGCAGTCAGTCGAATACTCATCTTAAAAATATATGTATTTAAAGAAAATAGCCAACAACATTTTTCCGAAGGTATTTGTGATGTTTTTATATTCCAAAAGTTGAATGGTTCTTTTCTAGATATAGAAATGCAAATGGCAAGAGAATACAAGGGTACTTCCTTCAGCAAAGAAGAATATTATTCGATTTTTTTAAAATTTTCAATAGATCATTGATGTTTAATAGGAAATAGAGGAAGAATTGAAGACAATATGAATATCTGGGGTATTTAAAAAAGAACTGGGGGATACTTGGATCTTGTCTGCTTATTTATTGGTGAACTTCCACCGCAACAACTACGACTCTTCAAGGCGAGGGCATTAGGTTCAGGGTCAGAGGCTGCCCTCAAGGTGTGGTATTATCTCGCCTGAAGATAGTCTGCTTGATGTCCTCGACGAAAGAAAAATTGATCTGCAAGTTTATGCAGATGACTTCGTCATCATCGCAAGGTCCACGTCGAGAAGGGTACTTTGTAATATCCTCCAAAGCACGATAGACGTTGTTCACAGTTGGTGCCTGAGAGAGCAGATGTCTGTCAACCCCAGCAAAACTGTGATAATCCCCTCCAGCAAAATTGTGGTAATACCCTCCACCAGGAGGAGAAAATTGGACGATCTAACGCCACTTTTTCTCAATGGTGAGGTCATTCCATTTGGAACAGGGGTGAAATATCTTGCCATTGTCCTCACTGGGACGCTCACTTGGAAAAAGTTTTACTCAAAGCCAGACTACCCCTATATGCATGTCGAAAGATTTGTGGTGAAACTTGGAGTTCAGGTCCCAAACAAATCCATTAGATTTATGTGATGATTGTCAGGCCAAAGATTACTTATGATGCGATTGCCTGGTGGTCGAAGGCTTTACATGAAACGACCCAGGCGAAGCTCTCTGGCTTAGAGACAGGCTCGTCTGGCCATCAGTGGTGCCAACAGTATACGCCGTCAGCGGCCATGGAGATCCTTCTAGATCTACCTCCTCTCCACNCCACCTCGAATATTACGGAAGATACGGGGGTGTTTCCATAAGAAGTGAGACAAATTCGGATTTTTCAGGACTGAAATTTTTCTAGGAAAAAAGTGTAATTGTAGTAAGTTGGTAGTCCTGATCACGAATCTGAAAGAATTTTGAGGTTATTTTGTGCCCTAATATGTTTTACCGTAAAAATGGGGTGTTCCATCGCGAGTGGCGGACAGTGTATATCACTTTGGCCAACCCCATTCAGGTGGTAGGTGCATTTTGATATTCGTTGTTAGGACAAGACTCAAAATCATTTACTGTCCCACTGGCATAGCCCTGGGGTCGGCGCTGTGTCCAATTTAATTTTTATTACTCTTATATGTAAATAAAATGGACACACAGACCGATGAAACATTCTTTGTTATGTATGCAGATGATACATCTCATTAATATCAGAAAAAAATTATGACATCCTGAAATCAAAGCGTGACATTGTTCTGAAGAATTTATTCAGCTAGTATGAATTCAATGATGTATTCTCCAATCCAGAAAAAACTGATTCAATTCGTTTTCATCCTCGATGCGTATAAAAAATCAGACAGATAGTTCAATTGAAAAAAAATGTAAACTTTACGAAATTCTTTGGAATAGCTATAGACATAAACCTCATTGTCAGATCGTAATAAACGAAATAAATTGTTTTGCATACATAATAAGGACTATACGCCTCATCTACAGAAAAATCAGTTGCTTTTACTTCTATAATAGCTAAGCTAATTCTTGTCTCAGATATGGTACATGCATTTGGGGTTATTCCACATTGTTTTCTGATGTTTTTATAGCTCAGAAGTTGATTCGAATAATCGCATGTATAAAGTGTTTTAACACTGCCATCTCTTCCAATTTTAGAAATGTGTTCACATATATTTGAAAACAAAAATGAATTCGAATTCACTTCAGAGACAGTGAACAAAAAAAGATTATTATGTGTCATTTTGTAAATACATTATTTCATCAAATTCTCCTTCGCAGTTAGGCATGAAAATATTCAATGAATTACAATGCTTATGAAGCACAACAAAAAAAACATGAAGAAATTCTTGAAAATATACGAATTTTTTTTGTTAGAGAATACTATTTATAATCTGTCCGAGTTTTATGATAAATATTTGAATCTTCCATGTAATTTTGTGTATTTTCACTACTACTACTATTACTATTACTATCTTAATCCTACTTGATCGTTCTACAATGATCTAAGATGCTCCCAAATATTCCAGACTATTACTAAACATTCCACAACATTCCGGGGTGTTCTGGAATATGTGGACTCTAGACAGTTCTGGAAAATTCTAGACTGTTCTGGAATTTTGTAGAGAGAGAAACTAAAAAACCACTCTTCCAAGTAAAAACAGGAACAATCTATATGCAGAAGATGATGTGACACTATGAGGTAATATGGAGGCAGGTTCACGTTTTCTCGTTATATTTTGTTAAACATTCAGTTCATCAACAAGTAAATAAAGATCAAGGGTTATTAGTTCAATTTCCAAATTGAGAAGTTCCACTTGGAATATAGAAAATCATGATTTATTTGGGTCTGGTAACCTGAAAGATTCTTCAAAAATTGAAAATAATTTTGGAAATCAGGATTTGGGAATATACCCATTCCTTTCCTGATTTCAATTGAAAAAAAAAAGCTATTGGAGTACAATTTCTCCGAACGGAATAATATTTACATGAATTGCAATTGAATTAAAACGAATAAAAACATATCATTTATCTAGTGAGTAATTAAACGCATAAACAATCATATAAATTCCGGAAACGGTATTATCAACACGCATTTCAATGCAATTGTATATTTTGCGCGGAAATGAATGTTGTTTGATACAATATAATTAATTTTTGTTGGTCACTTCCGGATGATCATTCAAAATGAACGAATAAAACATTTTATGAAATGAATATACAGTGAACAACATCACTGGAATTATGTGGTTAATTCAGTTGATAAAACTATTGTTTTCGTTATTGGAAAATGTGGCCGAATGAATTACTACCATGACTTTTTTCTGTTTTTATGTGTTGTACAGAATGGACTCATAATGATTATCGATATATATATATTATGACACATTGTTTTTTCGCCGTATCTTTTTCACTAGAAAAAGTTCTAGTGGGTGGAACAATCAAATGTTATTGAATTTGAACCAAGAATAAACTATATCAATTTTCCGGAAAAGTATTGACGGATTTTTTTCCCAACACCAAACCGTTATTTCAACACCTCGACAGGTGTTTCGATCACCAAGTGATCATCTTCAAGAGGAAGATCAAACTGATCTTCCTCAACAAAATTCAACAAAAAACAATCGGTATACTAGGAGTAAATCCGAAGTAGAATCTGTGGAATTCATCTGTACCCATTGTCAAGGTTTAGTATCTCTATTGGACTATACGAAAAAGGTTTCATTCTCTAACAGATGCTGTCTTTTTATAATAATTGAGTTTTTTCGATTCAACGAAGTATTTTATGACACAAAGCTCTTAGAAGTCAGTTGTTTCAATATGTATCACGAGATAAGATGTAAGGATTAGGAGTAGCAGCAAAAGTGCACAAGGTAACTTCTCACAGAAAATTACGAGTACATGAATATTTTGATATGGCTTTGTATGATATGCTTGCGTAGTTCTAACTACTTAGAAAATGTTTTTTTTTCAATTTCATTCAATGAAAGAGGTGAAAGTTTTCTGCGGAGGAGTAAACTACCTAAACAAATAATCGACGCTGAAATAAAGTCGATTCAAAGCCATGAAAACAAATAATCTGGATCAATAGCCTTTTATTTTACAAAGAATCCATAATAGTCAAAAATTCACTAAAACCTCTTGCATGGAAAGTGACTTTCCGAGTTTTTCTAATTTAATTATCGAATCATTATTCCTAAAATACTCCCCATTAAATATACGAAGTCTCATTATACAAAACAAAGCGAAAGAGCTGGGAGAATTGCTAAGCGGAATGAAAAAGCATAATTTCAACCCTACTCGAGAGAGATTTCACCAGAGATTCTATCTATAAAATTCATTTAATATGAATATTCGGATCAGGTTTTCCACTTCCTCTGGCAATGAATCATCGGAATGAGTTACGTGCGAGCAAAATTACCAGTTTGTAAGAGCTGACGGATGTTTTCGATCTAATTAAGTGTGGAGTTAAGGTTCTCTCTCTACAACAATTCTCGAATACATGGTGTTTCGCAGAAAATGTCAGATTTTTGTTGGTGGAATATGAACTTTTTTGTAAGGATAATATGACAGTCTTTAAACGATAGAGGTTGCTGTGGTCTGATATGACGTTTATGCGTGGTATCCTAATTAATTTGTTCTACAATTTGTTATCATCGTACTTATTCCTCTACTGCTTTCCTCGCTTCTGAATTATTCTCTTCGAGCTGATTCGGTCGCGATAACATTTGGCAGTTTTTTGAGGAGCGATCTGCACGCAGGCTACATTGTTTAATGCCAGCGACGGTTCGTTAGCTCGTTTACCATGGACGTAACAAGGAGTCGATTTCATAATGGATGTTTGTGATTCCATAGTCTGAAAAAATGTTGACAGATCCAAAATATGTGAGAAAAGCAAAAATTTCCAAAAATAACTGAATATTCGTGTGGGTTAGTTTGAGAAAGTACCTAATGGGAATTTTCTCAAAAAAAAGACTACAATTGAAACTTTTTTGAAGATATGTCGCTCTTACATAGATGATTCTTCAAAGTACAAACTGAAAAAAAAATTTCGAAAAAACTACTTTCATATGAATAATGAATCACACGAAAATCACTTTTTAGTCTATTTTTGAGAAGCCTTGGAATAGATCCCCATTTTGGAAATCAGAATTTTTGAAAATATTTTTTTTATATAGAATTTGGAGTATGAAAAGATGAAAAATTCAATTTGGGTTCCGGTTGTTCCATTCCATAACCATGCAACACTATTTGTATATAATTTTTTGAATTTATTCACTTCCACTGTTTGAAAAATTTTTGTGAGCAATTGCAAATTTTGCTGTGAGTTGTCGAGGAGTTGGTACTTAGCAGACTGTTCTGGTCGCAGCATCAAGTTAGAGTAAAAATTTTATTGTACATTCTCCTGAAAATTCTCCAGTCAAGTGAATGTTTTGCTAACCATAATCAAATGCATAATTCCTCTTCATGATCTTGGAAATGCCTAGAGCGATTTCCATGAAACATATCTGAAATCATCCCGACAAAATTAATTATTAAATGAATAAGCTATTAATTAAAATGGGTATACTATTATAGGAGCTACACTGCCACAGACACACACATACACAAGTCAAAGTTTTGTACCTCTCTTTTTGCGTTGGGGGTAAAAAGAAAAAATTAATAGGAGACAAAAAATTTTTCTACTTTTAGTTTTACTGAACTCCCTAATTTATTGGTTCGTCATTTATCTGTGATGCTCTGCTTCAATGAATAACACTGCCAATTTACTTCTTTAATGGAGTTTGGTAAATCATATTTTTTAGTTTTTTATATAACTCGTGGGGTAGAAAGTCACTGCTCTCACCTTCTTGCAGGACTGTGAAAAAATCTTGACAGTTTGCTTTCTTGGATTCAAGTTTGGGGTTCAGGTCATAGAGAAAACCAAAAGTTTCAAAGTGTTTATCCAAAGACACAAACCTCACATCCAGATGGTAAACAGAGACATTGCTTGTCACAGAATCAACTATGGTATTGATAAAATCTGTTTCATACCGGCTTTTGGCAGACTGTATAAGGTGATCAGTGCCTTCATTATCAAGCATCCTTTTATTTTTAGCTATCTTTCTATTATTGAAATCGTTTGGCAAATCACAACTGAATCTCTGAGTAAACTAACGAGCTTCAGACAAGCACTTTTCAAAGCTGGTTTGTCGATATTCTTTGATCCAGTCACAATAAATAGTCCAGTCGGCAGGTACTTTTAGCAACTAAAAATTCACAAGTCAATGAAGTTTCAGTATGATATTTACATATGTTTAGTGATGTCAAATCCAAGTTTTCGACCTCAAGGAGGTTATAGAAAATTTTTGGTGGCCGAAAAACTGCAAAATTTTTGGACTTGTTTTAGTTTTTCACCTATTATTCGAATACGGTCAATCTTAAGTGAAAAGTCATTTTGAATTAGATTGAAGAAAACAAAATTTCCCGTTGATAAAAAGAAATTAATTCAAAATCAATCGGTTAGGAAAGTTTTTACGGATGATCAAAAAATGTTTTTTTTTCCAATTCCGGTAAAAACTCATTTTCAAAGTGCTGTAGCGCTACACCATCAATCCCAATTGCCTACTTCCTCCCTGAAAGTTATGAATCAGTAATTGAAGAGTTCAATAAGCCCCAAAAATTGGAACTTGCCACATTTTGCCAATGCAGCATGAGAGAGTATCTGAGCGCGGACAGCTCTGGCATACGCATGACCAGGCACTATCTTTTCAACTCTCTTTCCAGCATAGATTGTACTGAACAGCTGTTTCAGCCCATTCCCTGCCGTGATCGATCCCATAGCTCCCAGGGACATCAGGAGATGAAATCCTCCCAATCTCACGGTTATATTGGAATAGACTGATTGGCCACCACATCGCGGGATTTCCAAAATAATGGCTAGGCTGGTCGAATGTTACTATGCAGATTTTCTGGCCCACTGCTTTACACTCATCGATAGCAACAAGCAGAGATGTGTAGATGGTGCTGTAGTCGTTGGGAGGGGCGATGATAAATGGAAGACATACAATTTTGAAGCATTCATACTTCTCACCACGTGATCCTCGCTCCATGAAGCCGTTCTATCCGGGAACTAATGGCGAAAACCCAGAATTCTTTTCAAACAGCGAAGCGATATCGTTAGCAGATGGCACAATGTCGCGTGCAGAGTAAATGTTCATATCAACAACTTCAACAATCTTCAAACCACCATTCACTGGTCGATGGGAGGGAATGAGTCGTACACTGCCAGCCTCCACAATCAATTCAGATGATGACCTCAATTGCAAGCGGGATACTGTGGACTCGCTGATAACGGCTTCTCGCGAAGTCACTGTCATTATCCTCCCCATGGCATGGATGTTGTTATGCCCATCCAACATATTAACGTTGAAATCTGCGTTGTCGAATACATACTGTGAGAACGGACGAGCTGACTCTCTAATAGTGTTCTTCTCCGACTGCAAAACAATGGAGCCCTCCAGTCTATTTGCTTTCTCATAAGTAGCAGACAATCCTAGGACTGCTAGGAGATTCAGTAAATGCTTGGAATTGAACTTCTTGTAGCAAATGTACGCAAATGTTCAAGAGCAATGTCATAATTTGCTTATGGTATTAACATACGCGTTAATAACTCTCATGCGATAAATTCCAAACTGAACATTTCGTTTGTAATGAAATCGCAATCACTGAGTGTGTTCGGTTGTATCGTTTGGTTCTGTAAGTTTTCTATGCATTTAACATCATCAAATTGCAATAATACGGCATTTATCGCCTAGATTCTGTTTTTCTATCTTGTGTCTGATAAAGGGTTTACAGTAAGTTTAAATTAATCTTTCATTATTTTCTAGCAATCGCTGGAACTTGAAACAGCTAAAAATCTTCTGAATGAAACAAAAAAATGGTTTTGCTGTCACCGAAGAATTTGCTGCGTCTACCGACAAGAGATTTCAGCTATGACAACCGCAAAGTGTGAATAATAATAATAATATTCAAGTTTCAACTCCACTATTCGTGCCTACCATATTTGCACTATTGTCGTATCCTTGACCACAAAAGTTCTGAATATCTCAGTCATTTTTATCTAGCTCTCTCAGTACCTATTGCATTATAATAATAATAATTTATTTATTTCCACAAATTAGTTTGCATATCAACATTGTGATAATGCAAATAAAAAAGCGAAAAACGTCAGTAAATTCAAGTAGAGAAATGATATAAGAAAATGTATATACATATAAAATGACTAGAATAACTAAATATCTCTGGATGTGTATAGGACATCCACGTCACAAACGATTACTAAAAATAATATATAAAGTTCCTAATTTTACGTTTCTATAAATAAAAAAGGTCATTGAAACAAGTCATACACTACAGAGCCTTTTGGGAGGTCCAAAAACAAAGTCGAGAATTCGGAAAAGTCTGGAATTTACGAAATTGAATGTAAGGACTGCGTTGCAAAATAGTATGGACAGACAAAAAGATCTATTAAAGTAAGATATAAGGAACACATAGCACACTTGAAATATGGAAGACCTGAAAAATCAGCAGTCGCCCATCATATTTTGCAACAAAATCATTCCATAGACTTCAGTGTACACCTCACATATAAATAATGTTATGGTTGAAACTCCTCAACAGTGTAGCAGTTTTTTGACAATAAGAGTTGCCTAACTTTTCTTTTGAAAATATGGACATTTCTTGAAACTTTAATGTCGTCGGGAAGTTTGTTATACAGTTTGAAAACCTGTTTGTTACAACTTTTTTGGTAGAGAGCAGTTCGATGTTGACTGGGTAGAAGTAAGTGGCCATTTCGTGTCAAATGGGTATTGAGGGTCTGTTGGCATTGATCAAATATTCTCCAGTTGTATCAGTGACATCAAGAAATCCGATGAAGTTTTCTTGTATAGTTCCAACTTATGTATGGTAATATCTTAAGATAACCGCCCACGCTTTACTTCGCTTCTGGTTAGAAGAGCTAAGAAAAGAGACAGACTGGAAAGATCTGGAAACACAATAACTTTTTTTTGAAACAATACAACTGAGTAATTGGGGGAACGAATATTAAGAGCAGATAGTTGTTGGTTCTGGTGTTGGTGTTTTTAGGCGCAGACCCAGGACATATATATCTAGCTGCCTAGGAACTTATGCGACTGTATTTCAAGCGGAAATTTACGCTTTTGAATCGTGTGCGGAAATATTGAAAGAATCCCACCTCATACACAAGTCAATAAAAATATTCTCGGGACAGTCAAGCGGCGTTTGAAGCTCTTGGCTGAGCAACATCTAAATTGGTAGCAAATCACCAAAACGACTCTTCTTGATAGGAGGACTTAACATATTGTCTCTGGTCTGGATTCCTAGCTATACTGACCTGGTAGGCAATGAGGCTGTTTACTCTCTTGCAAAGGAGGGTGCTACAAGCAGCTTCATCGGACCAGAACCTGTCATTGTCATCACTTTAGGCTTTGCCAAACAAACATTGAACACCTGGATGGCAAGAAGATTTACCGACTTCTGGCAGAATCTTCCAGGATTGGCTCACTCCAAGGCGTTTAGTGACCCTTTGAAGCTTGATACCAAACAAACATTTAAATCATTATAAGCAGAGACTCGGACTGTCGGAAGCCAGTGTGTGTCGCCTCTGTTTGGAAAATGATGGGGATCGAATCAGGTTCTTAGAGTTCGGCAGAGCTGTACTCTTACCATCTGACCTGAAAGAATAGTCACCATACAAACTAATCGGCTTAGTTAAGAAGCTGGGCTTATTTGGTCAAATGTGAATAGGTGTGAGTCACAATAAACCCTTGCTGTTTGCGGTGGAAGGTCGGATAGACCCACTCACTTTGGACCTAACCTAACCTAGTGGGAAAACGAAAGGTTTTTTAATTTGAAGGAAAATTCATACTGGGGATAACTTTGGAAAATTCTTTTTACAGTTTTCTTCGTAGCTTGCGCCAACACCTCTGGATAGGACAAGGGCAATCAGATCAAGGTATCATCAGACAAATGAACTTCTCACGGTCCTTCTAACTCGGTCAACAACAGGCAATACTCCAAAATCAAAGAAACGCGACTCATGGCCCATACGAGATCGATGCAAAACAAACTGCTCTCGAGCGTCGCCAACTCTAAATGGGTCCATGCGGCGCCAGTTAGTTTCCGACAGCGCTCCGCGATCATTCCGCTCTCCAGCATCCTTCAACATCAGATCCGCTCTGCACGACTTTTCGTCCTGTTTTCGGCTAATAAAGTTCCGTTGGTGAGGTGACACTATTTGAACTGTACGCAAATTATGCCGGTGGTGCTCATGAGGGTTAATTAGGAACGTAATGGTGAGTTGATTTGCTGGCAAGTACTTGAAGTTTTGGTTTATGTTCACGACTGTTCACGAAGTTTCGAAATAATTTTTGAAGTGTTTTCGAAAGGTTTTGTCCGGTGATTTTTGCTGTAAAATCGTTTGAATGATGACGAAAGGTCACAGTATTTCAGTTACGAATGTTCTGTCGGGAATATTATCTGAATGATATTTTTTGTGAAGGTTTTAACGACTTTCGATGACTTTTTGGTTCGAAACACCGTCCACAATTAAGAAAAACATCAGGTTCAATGAAGAACAATGATTTTTGAGAAAAGTAATGGAATTTATTCATTGATATACAGTGTGATCATATAGAGCAAAAACCGGTAAATTCCTTATTTACTCTGTTGCTTTTGAACTCGTTGCTTTTGAAGAAGATATTCGCATAGGCGTAACATATCAATATATTTTATTTTTACAAAAAATTATAACAAACAGAATAAATTGTCAATCGTTATAATGAATGATTTGCTTGAATGTTTCGAATAGAACAATAAGAGCACATGAATCATTCATATTACCCTTTAAGAGAACAAACTGTTCGCAGAACATCGACATAGATGTCGATGCCTTAAATTGGGTAATACTCTTGCAAAATACTTCAATATTTTTAATACATCGTTGCTTGCGGCCAAAAAAAATTTGAAAATTTATTTTTATTACTTATAACTCATTCATATATTCGGTAATAACTGTTAATCAGTTTCTTTATTATCGTATTTAATTCTAATTCATTCTTTATTTCAGACATTATGTACATGTGTTTTGTAGGTTACTTTTAATTTGATATTAATTCAATTATGTGGATACTTAATAAATTTCCTATTTTCATTACTAATTTTCTTTCTTCACAAGATGAAATTGGAATATTTTCTATACTTATATATTCCTAGGAGTATTCACCTCTTTTATACAAACGAAAAATACACTCTGACTTTTTAAATGAACACATAACGATTCATATATTATACAATATGATTTTTTTTTATTCAAGTTAGGAAAAATATTGAATTTTGAAACTTGTCTGAACATAAAACGTGGTACATTTTTAGGAGAGATTAATTTTTGGCACTTTCTACTTCTGTTAAAATCTGCTTTTCCGTTTTTTAGCGTGCCTACAAAAGACAATTCTCAAAAGTCGAAACTAGTGTGAGCTAAGGAATAATGAGATCTTACCTTTTAACGTGTGATTCCTACATCTTTATACAAAAAATGTGAAAATCTTCCAAATAAAAGAAGAAAACAATCAATTACGAATCTAAACATAGGTGTGTAGATCATGCAAAGAACTAACACTTCAGACAAAAACTGCTACAAACTGACACAAACTGCTACAAACAGCTACTTCCATATAAACATTGACTTATACGAAGGAGAAATACTTTGGAAACAAATACTTTTATGTAAACACTGAATTATACAAAAACATTTTTCTCTATTCAATTTGAATTTCAAACATCCGTTATGAAATTGAATCAGATATCATTCACAGGATTGCTACACGATATAGTAAATGAAAAAGGTGAAATTTCACTTACATGGAACACTGTCATCATCACTGATGGACATGTTATTTACATCTTCACAACGATTGCTTTCTTCCTTTCTTTGGAAGATTCCTACAATTTTTCTAAAAAGATGGAAAAGTAGAAAGCCAAAACCATTTTTTTTCTGAACACATTTGAGCAGAAACCTAACCTTTGTTAACATTCATATGAGGAAACTCTGAATTGAACTATAGAATTATTTTTTCAAAGTCTTATGAAGTTCATCAAAATGATCGTACAAAGAAGGTTTTTAGCTTTCTACTACTCCATCTTGTTATATTTTATTTATTTTTTGTATCAAGATGAAGTAGTAGAAAGCCAAAAACTTTCTTTCCCTAAAATTAATCACTCCTAAAAATATAACCCCTTCAATTCAAATGAGATTCCTCTTGGCTTGGATTGAATCAAATAGGTGAATGAATGTCATTACGATGTCATCGATGACATAAGCAGATCAAGCTTATTCCGTGACATTAAAAAATCGTAATTAATGAATGAATTGTGTGTATTTTCTATAAGCCTTGGGGCGAGTGTCTTAAGGCGAAACATAGGTGTATACCAGTGGGTATACACCTAGTAAGTGCAATTTATTACCATTCATTCAAAGTAGAACTCATGTGAATGATATCTGATTTTTATTCCACAACGAATGTTTGAAATACAAACTGAGTAGAGAAAAGTGTCTTCTGTATAATTCAGTGTTCTTATAGAAGTATTTGTTTCGAAAGAATTTTTTTCTTTCGTGTAATTCAATGTTTATATGAAAGTAGCTGTTTCAGGAGGACTTTCTTTCAGTTTGTGTCTGAAAGTTACTTCTTTGCATGATCTACACATCCATGTATAGAGTGTCTCATTTTCAAATTGGTTACTTTCTTCCTTTCTTTGGAAGATTCCCTCATCCTTTTTTTTATATCAAGATGGAGTAGTAGGAAGCCAAAAACTTCCTTTCCCAAAAAAAATTATCACTCCTAAAAATATAACCCCTTCAATTCGATCGTACGAAGTTATTTCAGTAACTAAAAAAACACAAAACAAATTTCTATAATAAAATGAAATAGGTAAATACCCATGATCGCATTCTATGTATCTGATTTCACTTTTACAATTCACCTAAACCAGATCGCTGACAGAATTTCTGACAGAAATAATCTTGCAACGGTAACTTAAGAAAATTTAAAGCTCTCCAATACTATTAAAATATTGATATTTTCACATGTTTTGTTTCATGCCCTCATGAGGAAAATATTGTATCTGTAGAGTAGGAAGGGTGATTGTAGGGCCCACAGCACTTAGGCCTCCTGAGGAGTTGTCCTCCTAGGTCATCGTTCATCCTGTCCTTTCCAAGAAGCTGGACAAGTCTCTGGGAGACATCTCCTTTATATCTGCAGGTGTAGGTCGAAACCCTCCCAACACACACTCTCTTAATGACGATAACTCCGGAAACTCGCATAGGACATGCCCGACAGTTTCATCTTTCTGTTCACACGTGTTGCATAGATGTGTGTCCACTAGCCCCATATTATGAAAGTGTTTCCTTAGTTGACAGTGGCTAGTCAGAAATCCTACTGTTAAGCGTAGATTCTTCCTGGTCATCGCCAGGGTCGCCCAGGGTGATCCTGGCAAGATTGCATCTTCTTTAGGGATTGAGCATGGGTGTGACGTTTGGCTAGTTCCGCAATTGTCGAAGTCATCAGGCCGTAGGTGCCCTTGGGTCCTAAAATTCTTATTCCAGCCTTTTCTTTGGCTAACGAGTCGGCAATGCAATTACCTTCACTCCTGTAGTGCCCTTCAACCTACCTCAGGAATATCTACCGAGGGTTTGGCTAAATCTTGGTGACACTCTAGTACTAGCCCTGAGGTTATACGTTGTCTGTTGAAGGCTAATAGGGCTTGTCTGCTGTCACTGCAGATTGTTTTGTTTTTGCCAGAAATTCCTTCCTTGGTTAATTCTTTTGTGGCGATTGACATACCAGCCAGTTATGTTTGGACCACGCTGGTATTTTTTCTCATTCCCCACTCAATCCTCAGGCTTGGTTATCTGGAGTAAACTCCACATCCTGAGCTTTCTTTGGTTTTTGAGCTGTTTGTATATATGCGTATTGCAATTGTAGCATCTGACTCTTCATTTGCATTTTGTAGGGCAACAGAGGTTGCGCAGTAAGCGCTTCTTGCCATAGGCTCAGCTTCAAATGACACATTCCTTCTTCGATGTTTACACCAGCCGTGGGCAATCGTAACATCGTCATTACCGCAATCTCCTGTATTGTTAGATCTAGGAAATGAGGAAGTCATCGTGGCTCAACCATTTACTTCCCAATTTCTCATTCAGCCACTGTAAAACATTACTGGTGGATTGAGCAGGCATCATATAATAGAGCTAAAAAGACGCAAACACATAAAATTTGTAAAAAAAGGATACCATGACACACTAGAATGAATATTTATTGAGACATTGAACTACAAAACACAAGACATCAAAATGGACAAAACATCTGAAATAACCGATACTCAGTCCTTATTCTTATTTTGATCGATAGGAAAATAGCAATAACCCGTTGGATGAGAACCTGACGACAAATTTCACGTAAACGATTCACAGAAGATGCACTGCCAATCGACATAGCCAAATCCTCCTCCAAATTACAATGTCGATATATGCGGGATTCTGGCGAGGATCAAAGGGAAGACTCAGGTGTACATGCGTTCCCATTTCAAAACCGCTTTCAGAGCGAAATGACTTATTCAGTATGCTTCATACGCGTTTACATTTTAATGAACGAATAAAATCGATCCTTACATAAATCACACACACAGCTTCTGGATTAACCCTCACGAGATATGCAGAATGACAGTTTTTGAGCGAGCTTCATTGTTTTACACTGTTCGAAGTTTTTATCCGCTTTTTAGCGTCCTGCTAGGTTAAATATACAGTGGACCGGGAAATGATTCAGATACGAAAGTTCTTTCACGCTGTACTGAAGTTTGAAATGGGGTCTCGACAAAGAAGAGACGACTTTCCGTTCGTAATGATTCAACTTTTACCATTACGGTTCAGAAATTGTGAAAACAAAGTTTCAATATATTTATAAAACAGTTGGGGTGAAGAGTTTTAGGTAACATTTGATTTCATTGTTCAATACCGTGGACTTCAAGGGCGATAAAACGATTGTAGTGGTCATACAATTTTTCGATACCATTTTTATAATATGATTTGTCTTCAGCCTCAAAGTAGGCCTCAGTTTCGGCGATTACCTCGTTATCGGCGCTCAATTTTTTTTCAGTGACTTTTTTTGTGGTTTGAGAACAGGAAAAAATCGCTGAGGGCTAGATCAGGAGAGAATAGTTGATGCAAAAGCAATTCGAAGCCCTATTTTTCATTAATGTGTAACACGTTGCATCATCTTGATAAAAAACACTTTCTTTTTCTTCAAATGGGGCCATTTTTCCGAGATTTCGTCTCTCAAATACTTCAATAATGCTGTTTAATAGTCGCTGTTGATGGTTTTTCCCTTTTTAAGTTATTCGATGTATATTATACCATGCGCATCTCAAAATACTGGTACCATAACATTGCCAGTTGACTGTTGCGTCTTCACACGCTTCGAAGTCGAGTAACCACGTGCAATACACTCAGAAGACAATCGTTTGGGTTCAGTGGCGGATTAAGCATTTTGCCGCCCTAGGCCCCGTCTAATACGCCGCCCTTTTTGAACAACAAAATTCTGTATATTTTGATTCACAATTGTTATTAAATGAAGGTTTTATTTTATTCAAATATAATTAATGAATAATACAAAACAAATTTTATTAAACTCTAACATAGTAAATAATAATAATAAACATTTTTCTCAAATAATAATGTATTGCTCAATTTGTAAATCTCTTCTTTCTGGCTTTTGTCTAAGCAAAAGCATCAACTATGTCATTGTTATCAATTTTTTGAAGTAGTTGAGCTTTAATAGACAGTAATTCCAAAGCATTGAGTCTATCTTGGCCCATACTTGCGCGTAAATGAGATTTAACCCTTTTTAAGGTGGAAAAAGATCTTTCTCCGGAACAATTGGTAGCAGGAATACTCAAAAAAAATACGTAGAGCAATGTCGACATTCGGATAAACATCTCGAAGATTTCGAGAATGCAATACATTGTAAATTTCTTGTGCAGAGCGTAAATCTTCCGTATTTTCTAGAGATTCTTTGAGCTGACATTGTAAATGAATACATTCATTCACTTATGTCTCTTCCAAATCATTGGGATACTTTTCAACTAATTTATTTACAAGGTTTTTTAATTCAGTTGTATCTATGTCAGATAAATTATCAAAAAAACTAAAATTTTCGTAAAGTTTCTGATAAGCCCTTTGACGTCCGACCAATTGTACACTTACAGTATCTAATATTCGATAACACACACGACCCGAATCATAACGATAATAAACTTGAACTCCAGAGAGTGCTTTTGCTTTTTCTCCATATTCAGAGTATTGTTTGTCCCTTGAAGAAATAACGCCAAAAAAACATAAATTTGTTCTACAGATGATAAATCTGCATTAGATTCTTAAAGCTTCTTACTAGCAGCATTAAAACGATCTAAAATAACATTCCAAACTATGACCAAAATTGCCATTTCTAGATGCCGTAATTTTTGCTGCAGTCCTGTAGCTTCAGATCGCGTAGTCGGTTTTTCATCACAATTTTGTGCAATAAAGTTCAGTGCATTAATTATTCCAGGTTACTCTTTTTGTAACGCGTAACATACATCATGTCGGGCAGACCAACGAGTTTGAGAAAGAGTCTTAAGTTTTAAACTTGTATGTTGCACTAAGATTTCCCAACGATGTGTTGATACCGTAAAAAATTATAGTAAAGTTCTTGCAAAGTAGAAAAAAAGTTGACTGCTTCGGTGAGGGATTCAGCTGCACAAGTTCCTACTAAATTTAAAGAATGGGCAGAACAAGGAACATATTCTGCTAATGGATTAATCGTTCTAATTCTCAACTGTACACCTGATTATAAACCTGAAATATTGCTTGCGTTATCGTAATATTGACCACGACAGTTCTTAATGTCCAAACTATTATTCTCAAGAGATTTAATAGAGCATCTTCAACATATTTAGCCTTATTGCCAGTATTTGGTAAAAATTCTAAAAATCTCTCAACAATTTCACCGTTATCACGTACATATCTAATGATTATCATGAGCTGATCAACATGTGCAATGTCAGGTGTAGAATCTCCAAAAAAAATTAGAAATTTTTTGCAATACTTTATTTTGAATTAATAATATAATTTCTCCATAGATTGTTTTAGATAAGTACGAGGTATTTCCACGACCAGGGTGTGCATACAATTTAAAATGTTCCTCTAAAAACGGATCAAACTCAGCAATGAGCTCAATGGCACCTGAAAAATTCCCGATTCTGGTGTGAAATTATGGAGCCATGTTCTATCCATTGTCACATATCGACGTATATATTCGGTTTCTTTATACTCTAACATACTCGAGGTTTTATCATTCTGTATGATCTTATGGTATTGCTGAATGATGAAGTTTTCGTTGGAAAATGGAAATTTATTGATGGAATTCTGAAGTGTTGTGGTATCCCTATCGATATCGATGCCCCGCGATTTCAGACTCTACACGATAATGACATTTGAAAAACGCTTGAAACTTCTTCTCAAATCCCATAATTGTTGCTTTGTATGTCGATCATTGCTAAGCTCTTGTCAATGTTGACTAAATATGTGTTAGGTATATTTATCATTAAATATTTCGATTTGTTTTTTAAGATATTTTTGTTATTGCAATGTTTTTTCAAAGTTGATTCAAAAAACAGCTCAAGCTTGTTCTTGGTATTCACATATCTTTTTTTAGATGAATAAATTCGATTTATCATTATTATTTGATATGCAGATGACTTGAAATTCTGTCACAATATAACATGTTCTAATGATTGCGAACGTCTCGCCCTGAATTTAAATCGTGTTGCTACATGGTGTCGGATCAATAATCTATCTCTCAACATATCCAAATGTAATGCAATGTCTTACTCACTGAAAACGAATCTGATATTAAATAACTACGTCATAAAAAATCAAGTTCTGGAGCGTCTTGACACACTCACTTATATAGGTGTTACTTTTGATTCATTCTTCTTTTTCAATAAACATTACTCTGACATCTGCTTATCGCTTGTATGGATTCTTGGTTGGAAATACAAAAGACTTCGAAAACGTTTCAACATTGAAATTATTTTATTTTACTTTTGTTCGATCTATGCTGAAATATGCATCTGTTGGGTGGAGTCCCTATATCAGGTTCATATAAAACAACTACAGAGGCACTTCCTGAAATATATGTCTTTTAAACTTGAAGGCACGTATTCTACTGTTGGAATACCCTATTATGAATTGCTTGAAAGTCACAATTTTTGTAGTTTCGAGGTAAGGCGTAAATATTATTAATTTCTTTTTTTATTCAAGGTCATAAACAATGTCATTACCTGCTCTCAATTGTTACATATGTTTAATTTTTGGGTTCCTAGACGGTCATCTAGGAATTGTGTCACCTTTTATCTCAACACTTCGCGAACAAATATAATGAAAAACTCTCCAATTTATACAATGTGCGATACCTCTAATTCTGTTAGTCGTGTCCTAGATATATTCATCTGCCAGATTACACAAATCAAAAGACATTTCTTAGCTAACTGACAGTTCTGTTCTTGATTTTTTTTTATAAAGATTCACAAATTATATTATGTAAGTACATATTTGTAAATGCTACCGTTTCTCCCTATTCTATAATTGGGTTCATCCTGTAGAATAGTGTATGGAATAAATTAATAAAATTATTTCAAATGAATATGATAATCGAATAGAACTCAACAATACAATGATCAGATACTACATGGGCTTAACATATAGATGGCGCTGATCTAATTACATTTACCGCTTTTTCAGTTAGTACTAACCTTCGGAAGAAAATTGCTGAAATTCCATGATATTCTACTCAGGAATTTGTGAGTTATCGTGCTAAAAGTTATATTACTTTTGTTATTTTCAAAACAATAGATCAAAAACAATTTCGTGTTTTAATTTTACATTGCTTCTTGATACCGTTCAAGCAAAGCAATGGCTTGAAAAGTGTTATAAAAATTGTTTTGAATGCTGCAAAAGTGAAGTTACGTAAGTTAGCTGACATTGTGAAGATATCAAAAGAAAGTTGTGGCTTTATATTGCATGAGCATTTGACTATGAGGAAGCTTTGTTCAAAGTGAGTGCCAGGCGAGCTCACTGTTGACCAGAAAAAAGAACGTCTTGATGATTTTGAGTAGTGTTTGGCCATGTTTAAACATGAAAAACCGAAATATTTTCGTCGATATGTGACAATGGATGAAACTTGGATCCATCTCTTCACTCCGGAATGAAAACAATCGTCATCTGAGTGGAGAGCAATTTTTAAACCTCGTCCAAAGTGTCCGAACGTTCAACGATCAGCTGGAAAGATTATGGCCTCGGTATTTTGGGGTGTGCATGGAGTAATATTCATCGACTATCTTAAGAAAGGAAATACCATCAACAGTGAAAAATATATATCATTATTGAAGCGTTTGAAGGCCGAAATTGCAAAGAAACGACTGCATATGGTAAAAAAATTAATTTGTTTTATCAAAACAACGCACCGTGTCACAAGTCAATCAAAACAATGGAAAAACTACATGAATTGAACTTCGAATTGATCCAACATCCACCGTATTCGCCAGATTTGGCTTTCAGCCACTACTGGCTGTTCGCAGAGCTCAAAAAACTGCTCACCAGTAAGATATTTTGCTCGAATGGAGAGGTTATTGCTGAAACTGACCAATTTTGAGCCAAACGATAAATCGTTCTACAAAAGTGGTATTGAAATCAGTGACGGCTCGTGTATTGGAGAACAGGAGAGGCTGAAGTCATAAAGACTATCTACACACAGAAAAGCCCGCCGGAGGCGGGAACATTTTTTGGGGTACCGCACCTATTTAAAGCAAAATACGTAATATTTGCATAAATGCAAACAAAAATTGTGTATTGTCGAAAATTGTACGTATAAACCTGACCATTAAAGAAACAAAAACAAGGAAAAAGGGCTGTCTTTGAGTTATTTAATATAAATGAACTCTTCTCAGTCAATAAATAATACTTTTCTCTTCTAATATAACAGTTTCGTTAAAAATTGCTACAAATATTTCATAAGCACATGTACTTAATTATGCTTATGAAAACAGGTCTGAAAGTAAATTTTATTGTCCAACAAGAACCAACGGGGAGGTGAGAGTCGTGTCTTGCCAGGAAAGGAAAGGAAGGATGGGGTAGGAAGGAAGGTTAAATCTGGTTTGTTTAAGTGAATTCACAAGGCACCCGCAAATTACTTTTAATCGGCGGTCATTCAAGTTCAATATAGTCTGCGAGGGTCCCGCATTTTGAAAGGTGAATTGAAAGATGTATTTTAAAAATTATAGGTGTCACACGTACGAATTAAAAAATTAAACAAATCGTCAGCTGTGCGCCCAGATGAAACATCATGAAAACCCATAAAACGTTCTATCACATTACCATCTTTGACATATCTAAAAACGATTGAAAATTGTGATGTACAGGTAATATCGGTAGTTTCATCAATTTCCCATGCAAAAAAAGAAACACTTTCAATCTCCTTGCTTATATTTTCCTTAATAATATATGGCACACTGTCTATAATAAGCTCATTTTGGATGGTTTTTGAGGTGCCCGAAAAAACGCTACCGTTTAAAAAAGTGCCAAATTGTGAATCATATTTGCCCCATAACATTGAATGTTTCTTGTAATTGCCGCGATTAATCGAATCTTCGGTTTCATCGTGTCCGCAAAAAGCTAATTCTTAGAAACCCAAATGAATCGTAATATCGATAAGTCTTTTTAAATTCGACCGATTTTCCCTAACCTGATTATTAAAAGAAATTATGGACTGTTTTTGAGCTGTATCTAAAGCTGTTGCTATATTTCGTTTGCTAAACAATTTTAATTTACAAGACGAAAATATATGCTCCTTAGATTTAAAATGTCTTTCTGTAGAACGAGGTAAATTTTTTAAATCGGAGTATCCTATTTTAGACCACGTTTGGTATTCGGTTTGTATGGAAAATAAAACACAGGGCCAATAAAAAAGTTTTTCTCGTTTAATGGAGCCGGTTAACCAATCGCATTCATCATAGCAACTAATATTAAATCCTCGATTTTATCGATTATCTGACGCTTCAATTGAAATCAAATTTGGTTGAGGTCTTCCCAGAGTTTCATTAATGTAAGATTCATTATCATAAGATATAGACTTAAAATTATTTGTCAGCAACCAATCGACTATATCGTCAGATTTTTTAATTTCGTACAACTTATCCATAATAAATGGAAAAAAAACTTACCGAAAAGTGAAAACCTGAAAACACCTTGAAATTGAAAGAAGACACTTCAAAAACACATTAAAAATATTATCAAAAAGCACTGCTATAATACAATAGTGCCTGTTTTATACACAAATAACAAATATTATCAAGAAACACTAAAACGATTTACCGAAATATTTTTCATCTACTGAACATAACGAAGGATAAATATGTGATATCTTATGAGTTGGATTTTTGATAAAGTAATAACAATAACAGACGACGAACATGGCTCCAGAACCTGTCAGTTACAAAGCCAGCTTCAACAGTGATCATTGAACGAGATTTGTCCTTTGTCTTCCATTGGAAGGCAACTAAATGAAACCAAAGTCCAGAGGGGTAGCATCGGTGATTCAACACCAGCCAAACCACGAATATACTGCTGAACTCAATTGTCCTTAAAGTTCGAGCCTGGATAAGTTGAGGCAAAGATATCTCCCCTTCGAAGACACAAATATCAAAGACAAACGAGGCTATTCTAGGGAGAGCCTTATTTGAATGTTAGCTTGTCATCAGAGAATCGCTGAGAAATGGCTGGATAAACTTGAGTCGTTCACAATTTTTTTGAATTTTTGCCCATTTCACAGTCTACATTGTTTACATGTTTTCTATTGAAAAGTTTCTTCGGTTTCAATTTATTTATTCAATTCATCGTCCGGTTCGGAGTAGTTCTCTCAGATGAACATTTATGCTACCATTTTTTCCAATCCTCTAAGCAGTTCTGATGTGTCCTAGAGCTTTCTCAGCGATTCGGTTTTTATTTTCTGAATTGTTGCAAAACGCCTTCCTCTCATGGGTTTCTTTAATCTTGAGAACAGGCGAAAGTCAAAAGGGGCCAAATCTGGTATATACAGCGGCTGAGACATGATTACAGTGTTGTTCTTGTCAAAAAAATACAACCAAGCAATGACTTGTGAGCAAGTGAAGCAAAAGCTGTAAATTGTTTTTCAATAATACCGGACGTATTATTACGTATTATTCAATAATACCGGACGTTTTTTTCGTATTGCTTCTCGCAAGCGGCGCGTAACTTCAAGATTTGTTTTTTGGTTCCTAGGGAACTGTCTGACTTGTCTATTTGATCCAAGTCTCCAAGGCTTATTGCGTTTATTCTCTCATCTTCTCATGGCACCCATTCCATCAGTCTCGTTCCCTGTACTAGTTTGTACAGGTTCCATGTTGGAAACTCGTCATATTCTTCTGGACATAATTTTGTACGTCCATATATTGGCTGCCTCCTGTGATTCAATGTCTCACATTCGCATAAGATGTGTAGAGCTGTTTCTATCCCTTCGTTGCATAATCTGCAGCTGATGTCTCCGTTGTATAGCCCTATTTCATTCAAGTGTCCTCTAAGCGGACAATGACCGGTTAGTAACCCTGTAATTATTCTGAGCCGATTCTTACTATATTGAAGTAGTTCTTCGGTTTTTTCTCGGACGGTTCCCTAATGAAGGTTCTACTGTGTTTGTTGCCAGGTACTTTTGTCCAGTACTCTGTGCTTCTTATTGATTCATCTGGTTTCGTTCCAATGATTTTGTACCCCCAGAACTGGTTCAGGACCTATATATGAAGCTGATGATCCGTGTCCAGCGCATTCATCAGCTTTATCATTACAAGTTATTCCTGAATGCCCAAGCAGCCAGTACAAAGTTAATTTGTTCCTGTTTGCAAGTTCATTTAGTTCTTCATGGCATTCCACAACCAGTTTTGATGTCACCTTCGGGTTCGTCAGAGCCTCTAGTGCGCTCTTGGTGTCTGTTAAAACATTGATCCGCTCATTTCTTTGAGGTCTCAATTTAATAAGCTTTGCACACTGCAAGATAGCATACACTTCCGCCTGAAAGACGGATGTGTATAGTCTTAGCGAATAACTGTAGTTTAAATTTCTATCCGCTCGGTATATTCCAGCTTCCGTTCCATGTTCCATATTCTACAATTCAGCAATTTTGGAACGAACTTCGCTTCCACACGCTTCATGCCCAAAAACACTGTATGGCATGAGCCAACCAATATGGCGTCATCCTCAGCAACGACATCTCCAATAGGGATTTGACGATTCTCCTTAACAATGTTTTTCACTTTCTCAACATTAACATCGGTTGTTGATGTGCTGAGTCGTCCAAGGCGAGCGTCGTTATTCACATCTTCTCGACTTTCTGTGGAAAGCTTGTACCACTTGTAAATATTTTTCTGACTCAGAGTACAATCACCGTATGCCACTGTCAACATTTCAAGTATTTTTTGAGCACTTGATTCAATTTTTACACAAATCATTTCTAACTTGTACGCTTCTCATCAATAAACTGAAAATGCTTAACAGCTGGAAATATGAACATACAGGGTGTAACATAAGTACGTTGGAATATTCGAGTGAGGTATTCCTAAGAGAGTGTTAAGAAAAAAAATCTATTTAAACTTGTGTCCGGAAATGCTTTGTTTCGGAGATATAGGGTGTTGAAATTGAATTTTTTAGTTCGCTAAAAAATAAGTTATTTGCACAAAATTTGGTACCCGTGGTTTTTTTGACTCGGGAAATCATAATTTTGTATTAATTTTCATGTAACATCTAGAGGGCAGACAGTGAACTTTGGTACTTCTCATGAAAAAACCTAATTCCCACACCTTTTTTGAGTAAAAAAGGTACATTCCCTCAACAACGCTAAAAGTGATCGTTTTCGAGATATTCACAATTTCCTATATCGATGCATAGTTAGCTCCTAGGGCGCTAAGTAAAGTTGCTGAGAAGATTACAAAAACTAAGTATGTGGTGGATCTCGTTAAATAGGTCGTTAATATATAACAAGAAGAGAATTGGACCTAGAACCGATCCTTGTAGAACACCACAAGCAACTGTCTGGAGATGGGATATGTTGTCCGGGAGTTTGACTTATATAGTAGTAATTATGAATTTTAACCTCAAATTGGGAATGACTCTGTCTAATGTTCGGCATACTGTGGAGTTAAAATTGACAGTGAAGTTGAAAAATCGAGAATAGGTAAATATCTTTTTTCAGAATGATCAATAAATTGCTGATGCATTTGATTGAGCAGAAATTGATCCGAAATCGTAACATGGGGCTTCTACTATTAGTGAATTTCAAAAGAAGGGAACTGTTCATTGGAAACTTAGGTTGTTTGGAAAAGTAGCCACATTATTTCGTTTTCCTCAGTATGTGCCAGTTTGTGGCTTTTATCGGATGCACGAATTGATGACCCATGTGTATTCTTTCATGGTCCCAGCTCTATATAATATCGCTCCACCACCTTATTTGGAAAACGTAGGTTTTCGAAGTTTACAAGCATTCTGAAGTTTCATTTTGATCTTCAGAAGAAATTTTAACTAGTGTGTTTGAATCTAGTTGGGTGAATGTTAAATTTGATGAATGATATATGAGACGAAGTACTTTTGATTTGAGTAATTTAGAAGTATCGTGGGTTATTTACGGGCGAGAATCGTTAACTTTTGTTTGTAGATGAACAATGAGAGTTATTACCAAGAAATAGCAGAAGAGAAGTTTTTTTTGCAATTTCAGCCGATGGGATAAAAAATACACTATTCCTATGAGCGCAAAGGAACCACCATCGTTACTATCACTATCACAATATATAATTGTAGTTATTAAAATAAATTTGTCCTCCTAACCATTTTTCTTAAAATATGATCTAAAGCAATAATTCACTTTCATTCAAATAATAAGCAGTAAATTATAATCATTCATGTGATTTCAGAACATGATATTTCGGGAAGCGCTGATGGAAAATAACGTTGTATGAAAATTGAAAATGCTTCAGAAAATGTCCATTGAGACCTTCCCTTATGAAATTTCATCAGTCAAATTTTTTTCTTCGAACTGTCCTTTTTTAGAATAATATATCGTTCAACAATGAAATTTTTTCGAATATGGAATACTCCATATCAAAAATTCCAATAGTTTAATTGCTGGATGTCTATTGTTTTACAGCAGGAATACTCAATACTATCAGAATTTTTAGTAAATGTTATGGTAACATTTCTATCCTGAAGTTTGAACATTTTCAATTAGTTCATACTTAAAAACAGGTGAACTTTTCAGTCATTAAGAAGGTCTACGATTCAAATTACTTTATTACTAATTAGATAGAATTCAGGCAGTATGAACACAGATGAGAAAGCTAATGTTCAGTGAAACATGTGTTGTGGTTTCGTGAACAACACAACTCCCAGTAATGTGTTACTTGAATTTGGAATACTCCGTCGAAAATTCCAGTAGTTCAATTGCTGGTTAACTTTTATTTTACAGTAACAATTCTCACAGAATTTTCACTAATCATGATCTCAAGAGCAATCAGGACCCCAATTATCGTGAAAGGTGAAGAATGGAAGACATTACAAATGATACTAATTTCTGGCGAGTTTCAGACCGAAAATAATCAAATTCGCATTGTCTGAAAAATAATTCGAATTTTATTCGAGATAAAAATTTAATTACTGTATTCAAGTATTTTCTACACAACCATCTAGTCTGCTTGAATTTCCATTAAACGGTTTTGAAATCCATTTGAAATTCAACAAAAAATCATTCTGAAACTGTTAAAAATTAAACCAAAGTCGAAAAACGTTCCCTTCCAGAAAAATAACCGTTGGTCCATTTCTATTCAGTCACTAAAACGCCTTTTCCTCTCGATGTTCTTTCTTTTTATCTTTCACTTACTCGCTGGAAATCTCTATTCTTTCCGTTGATCTATTTTAGTCCTTTCATCTCCTGGTGAATTGTTGTCTCATGCCTCAATTGCTGCTGGCCGATTGTTTCGATCAGGAACATTTTTAATCGGGGAAATAGTCTTGGCAGTGATAGCAAGCAAAACTATTTTATTTCTCGCCTGGATATTGAGCAGATTATTCAGTTCGAAAAAGCACCAAATTGAGCTAATGAAATCTGACCTAGTTTCAGTCAAGAAGTTTTCAAGGGAGTCACACTTCAATAATGCACTATCAAATTTTATCAATGTTTGATTCTGAGTATTATTTTATGAATTTCATGTCCAGCCTGTGTTATTTGTTGGAGATATTTGTGTGATTTCGATTATATAAGTTAACTTGGGCTTGATAATGCAGAATAACATAGTTGAAGGTGAAGTAGAATTTGAGATTTAGCTAACTTAGGTTCGAAAATGCAGAATAATATAGTTGAAGTTAAAGTTAAATATGGGAATGAGCTAACTTTTGCCCGACAATGCAGATTAATACAGTTAAAGTTGTAGTAGACTATATGGGAATGAGCTAACTTAGGCTCGACAATGCAGGATAATATAGTTAAAGTTAGAGTAAAATACGGGAATGAGCTAACTTGGGCTCGATAATGTGGAATAATATAAAGTTGAATTAACATATGGGAATGAGCTGACTTGGGCAGGATAATGCAGTTGAAATGGAATATGGGTTTCAAAGCCGCGAAAATTCATGTACTTTCGAACGTTACATAACTATAAAAAATGAAAGTAATTGGCACTTCCTGGGTAATGATTTATTTCAAATGATTTACAATTCATCAGACATTCTTTGATCTCCATAATAATCCGTTGATATTGTCAATATGAATGCAAATTAATAATTATATAGTTGAAAAAGTGTTACTATGTATTGAGCAAAATGTATCAATTCGGTGAATTTCTTTCCATATTCAAGTCGAATATAATCCAACGATCTTCATGGTATTAGCCAGGGAAGTAGCTGTTTTTTCTGATAGATGTAGTTAAGTGAAGACTGGCCTGAAGGAATTGGTCTTTTAGATAATTTGATTAATAGCCAGTCTTCAAGTATGCCCACGAACTATAGGTAACATTTTACTGTGAGGTTTTCACTGAACAGTTCACAAAGCCACAACACGCATAACCAACCACCACACACAATGTGTAACTGCTTCAATATTTAGTGAATCATATATTTTAATTTTCCTTCACGATAACAAATCCTTCCAGCATTTGACCTGTCCAACTGAAACTCTGTTGATCAAAGTATGTAAACTCTTGTGGCCGGAGACAACTGTGTCAAAGCTATTTTCTATTTCAACTGGCCGTGGTCTGCAGGTCTTTATGCCTGACGTTTCGTCTACTACTGCGGTAAACATTATCGAAAGCGATGAGGTAACGGTCCCGTTGTTCCCAACGCACAAACTACAATGCCGGAATTTTTCTCCGGTTTTATATTATTGAAGGTGGTCGTGGCTTGGTTTCTCTTATTTGGATTACTTGACCATGTATGTGTATAATTAAGAACTATTATTGTTTATTGCCTATTATTTTCTATTGTAAATATCCGTGTGTTTTCTAATTTCTGTTGCCTTTCTATATAGGTTAGGTTAGGTCCAAAGTGAGTAGGTCTATTCGACCCTTCATCGCTACCCGCGAAGGTTTATTGTGGCTCACACCTATTCACACCCGGCTAAATGAACCCAGCGTCTTAACGAAGCCGATTAGTTTGTATGGTGAGTGGTCCTTCAGGTCAGATGGAAAGAGTACGGCTCTGCCGAACTCGACCTGATTCGGTCCCCAGCGGGGCAGACACAAAGTATATGCTCTGTTAATGAGGTAGTCGGATAGTCAAGTTGCAAGATTCCCACCTTGATACCCACGACAACCTTCCCATATGAGGGTTTTTGCACGTCAGCTACACCTGACGATGCCTTAGATTCAGCCGTGCAGGGCTTTTTTGCCTCTGGTTTTGGTGAAACCTCATTTGAGCGCAAGCGTTTGATAAACCTGCTCATGGGGGGTTAGTTCCCCCAACTGAGACAGATTCTGCGTACGCCGCAGCTCTCGCTACTGAACTAAATTTACAGGGGGGTCAGTTGGGGTCGTGAACTCGACATCCATCTCCTCTGTAGACTCGCTCCTGATCTAAGTTTACAGGGAGGTTAGTTGGAGTCGTAAGCTCGACATCCATCTCCTCTATAGACTCAGCGTCAGAAAGAATTTTTAAGTTTACTCTGTCCATAAAAGTCCACGAGTAGCTAGGGAAAGAAGGTCAATCACGGCAGAGCCCCGCATTACCGTGACAAGACGATGCTACGACGAGAAGGCGCCCGGTATCTCACAGAAAGAAGAAGAAGAAAGAAGAAAGATATTTTCAAAGTTCCTTATACAAAAAAGGAGATGCTTCACTGATTGAAAACTATCGTCTGATATCCATCATTTGCATATTTTCCAAGATCATTGAAAAACTTCTGAAAGAAAGATTAGCAAACTGTTTCGAAACTAACAGATATTTCAGTGACTCGCAGTTTGGTTTTAGAGCTGGTGGCTCAACCACAGCAGCGGTAATGGATATAATCAATGGCATAGTCGAGAGCCTTGAACAACGGAATCATACAGCTATCACGTTGTGTGACCTCCCGAAAGCCTTCGACTGTGTCCATCATGATATCCTTCAGACACAATTATATTTTTATGGAATAAGAGAAGTTGCATTTTCACTTTTTGAATCGTACCTGAAAAAATCGATTTCAGGCAGTTCGTTTCAATAATAGTATATCGGATTATAAGGAAATGAATCATGGTATACCCCAAGGATCTGTCCTGGGGCCACTTTTATTTATTATTTATGTTAATGAGCTAAGCAACTCCATAGCTCCCTTCAAATGTGTTTTTTTGCCGATGATACGTCATTTATATTTCAGATAACCACGTTTTATTAGATCGATCTAAAGAAATTGAAGAACAAGTTGGAACATGGTTTGGAGCATACAATCTGAAACTAATTGGGGACAAGTCTCAGAGGCTACTCGTAACGACCCGTCAGTGTGAACAACTAGACCAGAATGTGAAGCTACTTGGTGTTACTTCAGACTTCAGACTCTAAACTGAATTGGAATGCTCATATAGATCAATTAAAACATGAACTGTCGAGCATATTATTTCTTCTGCGACAGCTCAGGCATATTTCAATTTACGAAACTTTGAGAACAGTTTATTTCTCACTGTTTCAGTCTCATATGGGTTACGCTATTTTACTGAGGGGAAAATCCCCACAGTAAAATTCATTCAACAAAAGAAGGCAGTAAGAATATTAGGTAATCTAGGGTATAAAAATACGTGTAGACCTTTACTCATCAAACTCAGTATCTTGACTCTTTCGTCCCTATACATTTAGAATTCACTCCTTGAAATACACATAACATCGTCCAACCTCACTACACATGCTGACTTTCACCATCATAACACTAGAAACTCTGTCAAAATCAGTCTTCCTAGATAAAAGCTTTCTATTTCACAAAAAAATTCTTCAGATTTTAGTCTCTTCAATGCACTGCCTCATAAAATCAGAACGATGAGTGTGAATGAGTTTGAACGAACCATCAAATCGTATTCGCTAAAAAACAGTTTTTACTCAATCAATGAGTACTTGGAAGATATTCAAGGTGTGACCTTTAGCCTCTGAGAACATACTTATCTTTTATGTATTTTTTATTGATTAATTGAACTGATTACTTTCGCCCCAATTCAAAATAACTTTTAGATCCTCATTATGATATATGCAACCTCCCGCTGCCGCTGAAGATGTGCCTCCGTAGCCGATGTGCTGGAATCCAAATGAAATGACGACACCAGTGTGCTGTCGTCAGCAAATCAATATACTGGATTATTGGTTTTTTTCAATAACTCACATTTTACATTCGAAGATACATTAGTATTCGATAAAACTCAAAATTACTATCCAAGAGTAGGTATATAGAGATGCAATAGAAATGAAAAAAACGCAGGGTTACTCAAGATAGAAGAGAAGAGGCAATAAACAATAATAAAATTTAGTTATCTGTTGCTATTTATACACAAACAAGGTCAAGTAATCCAAATAAGAGAAACCTAGCCATGCCATGTCATGCCTACCTATGATAATATAGAACCAGATACAATTTCCAGCATTGTAGTTTTTGGGTTGGGAACAAAGTGGACCACTCGAGCACTTCGACCGTTACCTCATCGCCTTTGATAATGTCTACCGCATTAGTAGACGAAACGTCAGGCATACAAAATCTGCAGACTACGTTTGAAAAACCCAGAATATAGCTTCGAAACTGAAACTCTGTTATTCTGCAACGACTTATCGAAATGCAATCTGCGGCATCAAAAAAGAAACAGATCGAATATCCCCAAGATACGTTTGTAGAAACAAAAATTCACTTAACGTGCCATCTGTATAACATAACCTCAACTGCCATACGTTATCCTCTGCCCTTTGGTGATCATAACCCTTTGAATTTGAATTAGGAAAGTACTAAATGTGATACATCATTGAAAAGTTAATTTTATGAGGAATTCACCCATGTGACTATTCACTACGTAACTTTTCATTTTACCAGTGGAAACAAGTCTTTCGTATTTGAAATTGTAATACTCCATTCGAAGAATACTGTGAACAACTCATTCAAAGATGAATATTGAAAAAATGTTCATTGAAAATGTGTTGGAATTTTTTTTTTTCGTCACGAAAATTTGCCTGAGATGATGGGAATTTGATTTGATAACGAACAATTTCAATAAAACACATTTTTGGGAGCATTACCAAACAATGTTATTCTGATTCGAGAATTTTTCGCAAGGTTATTTAGTTCCAAAAAGCATATAACTGAGCCAATGATTTTTTTTTTTAGTTAACAAGCCTCCAATGGAGTCGAATTTTACCATTACCTATGTTATCGAATTTTATGCATATCTGGTTCTGTNTTGTATGTTATTTCTTTGTAATTTCAGTTTTTTTGTTTAATAAAATTGTTATTTTTCGGTTAACCTTCAAATCAAATCAATTTATATTAGTATATTAGACAATGGAAGTCCGAACTGATGAAATACACCACGAAACATTGTGAACCACCTTCAAACAGTAACACAAAATAGTAACGGGACTATAACTGAAGTTGTTGATTGTTCAGAAAATATTCCCTATTGAAAGGTTGATTTATGAATTAGTAAACAGAACAGCACGCCTCTGAAATATGTCATCTTTGTTTGTCTCATTCAGCTAACAGATTCATTGTCATTTATTAGCAATAACCAATGTTGCCAAATGATGAAATAGTAACGAATCCCTTTAATTGTTGAATGCATCATTTCATTCATCTTTTTTAAGTATTTAAATGATTTTTTAAAGAAAAAGGTTGAAATGATAAGTTCAAAATGCGTTGTTTTAGAGCTCATCTATGAAAACTACTTGATTTTCGTCAGGAGGAACATTCCTCATTGACATAAATATCTGGGATCATACCAGAGAGTTTCCATGAAAATTTTTCATCATATAAATCAAAATTTGTGACCTTCAGGACACATGGAAAACTTTTTTCATGAAATGGATCCCAAAATAACCTTCATGAAGACTGAAGGATGGCATCTTATTGAGAAACATCCTGTATTATTCACTGAAGTGTTATATTTGTAGTTTCCAAGTGAATGCTCCCTCGTTTCTCTACTTTTTTTGTTACTCTGAACTGATTGGTATAATTGATCTAGTTGTTCCAAGCGACTTAACAATATAAATGATGCACATCTGTTCCCTACCAAAACANAGTTTCAAAGTGAATGCTCCCTCGTTTCTCTACTTTTTTTGTTACTCTGAACTGATTGGTATAATTGATCTAGTTGTTCCAAGCGACTTAACAATATAAATGATGCACATCTGTTCCCTACCAAAACAAACAAAATATAAGACATTTCGCCACGATTTTCTCGACGGAACTTTTCGTTTGTGCATAAAATATCATCTTAATTAAGTATGCAAATGACTTCCATTTCTGCCTTCAGAACAGTTTTAATTGATTTTAGTAATTGTTAGGGGAGCATTACCAATCTTAGGAACGTAATCAATTTATATAGAATATGCAAGATACTACGCTCGTTAATATGAATTATGATCCCCTTTTAATTTCAAATGCTCCAAAGGAAATGGAATCTAGCATAATCGATGTTTTAGTATTTCCAGAAGACAACACAATCAAACTTTTCATTGAGTTTCGCAAACAAGATAAGTTGTACAGTCGAACGTTTTCAATTTAATTATTTCGAGAGAATTAAACAAGATGAAAATCATCCGGGTTAATATTTTCCAACAAAGAGTCTCACTATCTTCAACAAATCGCTGAACAATGGCGTTCAGACCTAGATGGCATTCATTCACAGATGCTGCGAAAAAACTGAAACTTCTTCTCCGAGCAAGGTTAGCTGCAAGGATTAGGACCATCTCAAGACCAATTAGTTTCAAGTTATTTGCGATAAAAATTTTAGAGAACCTACTTGACAGACATATGAAGAGTGTATCACCACCAGGCCATCGCATAGAGACCAATAAGCGCACTGGTTAGTTATTTCAATACACACGATTTTATGCGAGTTACAGGATGTAACTGTCAACAACTTTCTTGTATACTTAAAGCGAATAGGATAATACGTCCCTAGTCATCCAGGAATCGAGGAGAGAAGGGAGCGACGGTATGAGCTGCAGGTGAATTGATTGCATGCCTAGAAGAAGTATACATGAAAATTATCCTAAAGGTATTAACTTTTCATTTTAACTTTTTATGATTATTCCTAGATTGTGGAAGGCAAGAATCCTCAGAAAAGTTCATGAAAAATTTAATCGATGTTTCAGTTTTTCCAGAAGACAATGCAATCGCATACAAAACAAATTGAACATCGAACGTTTCCGAATCAGTTATGCCCATAAAATTGAACAAGATGAAAATCGTCCTGGTTAATATTTTCCAACAATGCTTTGGAATATTTATCACACATCTCTGAACAATGGTTTTCAAATATTTCGGTTTCTGATTGATGTACGAAATTAAACTGGCGCTGATAACCGTGTTTGATGCAATTCGTGACCGGCGTCAGCAATACAAATAAGGGGATTCGAATTGATTCTCGGAAAGTTGGCCGGAATTGAATGGATCATTGGGCCACTCTACGGGACGATGATTGTGAAACTGTAATCGGTCATTGTGACACTAAAATGCTGCGAACCCTTTTCTGTTTCTGATTACTATTGAATTTGATGAAAATGAACTACTTCGACTCGCTATCAAGAAATAGAATAATTAACGCTGATATAAAAGAAGTGAAAAAATAATGTGAACGAAAAAAACAAAAGCCGGGCTGGTGGGCCGTGGTTGAATGAAATCTGAAGTAGCAAACGTTACTTTTGATACTGCGACAGACATCATCGGTGGTAAGTGCGTTGACTGCAAGGAAGAAGCTTATATCTCGAGAAGCCAGCAACAACTGACTGGCGAGCTACGTTTTCACCCGTATTTATAATTTCACAGGGTAGTGGGGGTTATGGTGGGACGGATGGGGAGGAGCAATGACGCGGTCCATGTAAATGCTCACTTTTGGTCGGTCCGCACTTCTGTTGAGTTGTTCTGATTGGCCAGGACTGTTAATGGGTTGTTTTTATTGGTTCACTTTGTTGACAGGTATGCTAGTGGTTGAATGTTAGTCAGAGGTCGAAGTTGTTTTCTAATTCATATCTGAACTTCTTGAGTACTGCATACTACATTCTGTTGACGTTAGGATGCTTTAATTAGACAGAACAGCAGTTTCTTTGTATAACGTGGTCTGTATATACTAGGACGTGTTCTGCAATAACGGATTCCTCCGGTTCCACGAAGCAGCTGCTCGATTGTGTTCTTTCATCCTGTTGCTGATGCTGTATTTGATAGTTCCGATATGAACTGAGCCACAGAAACAAGGAATCTTGTAATCACCGGCGGATGTCAGAGGCTTTATTTTGTCTTCGGCCGATCTGATTGTGTTGCGTAGTTGATCAGTTGGCTTGTGAATGGTCCTGATTTTGCGATATCCAAACAGTTTTCTGATGAGGTTTGTGACATTATTTATGTGAGTCAATTAGACTGTCCTAACTACTGGCGCCTAGATTGTGGTTGAAGTTGGAGTATTACTTATTCGAAAATGTAGAGCACGCTGTGCTTTGAACTCATCGGCCTGTAGAGCTTGGTCTAGATGACAAAGTACTCTTCCAAGAAGTGTTTGCTCTAGATGGTGATTCTTGTTGGTATACTGGTCAGTATAATTAGGTTTGTATAGTATGACTTAAATCTCATCCAATATGCCAGGAATGATTATAATGGATTTCAGATCAGATGTTTCATTTGATAATGATATGTTTCAAAATATTAACTCCTTTAAATTCTAGATCTTCATATTAGCTGTAATTTGCCATTGTACGAGTACAAGAACAATCTGAAGAAAAAATTATCTGTTGGTTGTTAGGCTACAAGAGTAGTTTCAGACGAGTTAAGGTACTCAGTACTCAATGTCGAAATCAGTATTATACCGTGATAGATCCATATTTACGTTATGATATCCCATTTTGGGGAGTTTGTGACAATTCATGTTGAAATGTATATTTGTTCAATAAAAACGTGATTTGAGGAACCTTAACTTAAATTCCGGAGCTTAAGACTTTCACAGTTGTGTCATACTAGAAACAGTGCATTTCATCAACAAAAATAAGTCAAGATTCATCAAAGTCAACACTTACTCTAATCAACGTAATGATAACTTGCATCCACTTATACTTTCCTTCACTTTAACGAAGGATTCCTCAATATATAGTGAAACTACCTAAATTTATAAAAACAATAAATCTGAAAGCACACTTAGAAAAATGAGTTAAGCAAATATGTTATATTAGCCCCTATTGTAGTCGAAACGAATATTTTGATGACAAGACCTTTTGAAACTTCCATACACAAAATTTAATTTTTATATTGTGAAGTATGCCAGTTGTTCTTTGAAAACGCAGTTTTGATTCCATAATGTGAAACCTACCTTAACCCCACTTATTGAGGATGAATAAAGGTATCACGACGATCTATTGCGAGACCAAATTTACAGAAGGTCCTCTTGAGACTAGTTACATCTATTCGAACGTTGCAGATAAAGACAGGAAACGATTCCTCACAACAGCACCCCATGGGCATTTTTTGTGACATTAACAAGGCTTTTGCATGCGTTAACCATGATATACTTTCGAACAAGTACATACGTCGTGTCCCTAACAGATGACTTGAAACTTATCTTTGCAATAAAATAATGTGTGTGAGGAGTAATTGAAATATTGATGGAGATATTAGTGAACAGCGATAGTAAGAAGAGGTGTTATCCACGGACCCATACTGGCCCAATACTATTTTTCATCCACACGGTCTTCAATTTTCCAGGAGCAACCTATTTACTTTCTGCTGTGGCAACATCCTCATTATTCATTATGAAGGTTTACAGTCACTGCTCAGCCTTTCAAGAGACATAAGTTCAGAGCCAACAAACTCTAAACGGGAGTTGATCTTAAATCATTTACTTTGATCCTTACCGGAAAAGCGAAAATATATAAATCGTGGTCAATGGGGAAACCATAAATACAATATATTTTTCAAAATTCGTAGGTCGCAAGGGTTTATTGCGACTTTCCCCCCTCTTTTCTATGACACCTGTTTTAACAATGTTGTTTCTTGTCTTCAGGTCTCTTGCTGAACTTATCTTCTTCTGTTTGTGTTGTTGTATGTTTTCCCAGTAACCTTTTCTTCAATCACAATGCAAAATTACGATCGACACTGAAATATTGTTGATATATGCTCTATGAAATGTTATATTGGTGTTTTGGAAACTGAATATTCTATCTATAACTATAGCCCTAAGGGCTAGTTGCTAAAATTGACAAAGTTGCTGAAATTCAAAAATTAGTTCAAGAGAATTTCAGATGAAGACCTACAAATGTACGATAGAATAAACGTTCACCAAAGCCTGAATATTGTCACTGGATCTATGGAAATATACCCTTCCTCATCCATGTGGAACATAAATGGTTTTGATTTATTTGAAGCGCTACATCCAATATACAGGGTGGGTCATCGAAAACTTGAAACGATGGTTTTGGGTACTAATCTTGCAAATCCTGAAAAACGCTCAGAAAGGTCGATTTTTATTGGGAGAGGGGCAGTTTTTTTCCCATTTATTGCGTCGTCACTTCAACCCCGGAGCAGAGGGGTAAACAAGCCTTGAAATTTCAATAGGAAACTGGGGGCGAGTCGCACATCGCTTGAAAGATCTTGGAATTCTCTAAACAACGGTGTACATTTTTTTTCAATTTTAATTCTGAATTGAAGTTACTTACTTTATTCTCATGTTAGCACATGCTCAAAATGGGCACCTCCAGCTTCTATGCAATAATAGATATTCTGCTGGAAACGTTCTCGAACATTGTGGAGCATCTCTGGAGTGATTTGGCGACATCCATTTGTGATTCGTTGCCGTAAATCTTCGAGTGATGCAGGAGAGTAAAGTAAATTCTGCTTTTCAAATGACCCCACAGAGAGAAATTTAACGGCGAAAGGTCTGGTGATAGTGGTGGCCATCTTCTTGAAATATTAACAGATCCTCCCGATAATTGTGGTCATTTTCAATAATATCAGTGAGAAGGGGATTAATAGTATCTTCCAGAAGCTCCAGATACATTTGTCCGATTAAATTTTCTTCTAAAAACAATGGGCCAACAATATGGTCACCAAAAATTCCAGCCCATACATTTAATTTTTGCGGACGTTGAGTATGCACTTCATGAAAAATGTGAGGATTTGAATTAGCCCAATAGCGACAATTATGGCGATTAACTGTGCCATTTAGAAAAAAAGAACATTCATCACTGAACCAAATGTTGAAAACAAAATGTAGATTTTTCACCGCTCGTTCACTAACCAACTCGCAAAATTGCAAGCGTCGTTCGAAATCATCTTCATTCAATTCTTGCATTGATTCAATCCTGTGAGGATGCATTTTGTGGGTTTTTAAAATACTCTAAATGCTAGTTCGTGACACCTTGGAAACGAATGCTAATTTTCTTGTGCTCAAAGTATGGTCAAACTCAACATGGCCCAGAATTGCCACTTGTTTCGCCTCATTTGTTACTGGTGGTTCGATTTGCCGTTTTTTATTTGCTACCGATCCAGTTGCGTGAAATTTTGCAATTAAATCAAAAACATACTGTCGTGACACATTCTTCCCATATGGTTGATTGAACAGTTCAGCGGCTCTTGCAGCACAACGTCTATTTCCATTCCGGGAGCTACGACGAAAAGGGTCTTTTTATTTTGCAACTTCAACGCCCTGTATTTCTGAAACGGCTCATTTCCGGACACACATGTCCTACCTCAATTTTCATAATTTTGCAAGAGGAATGACGTGGTATAAGTTTGTCCGTCGAATTCTGAAACACCCTGTATATACAGACCAGCAACTGTGGATATTTCCAGCTCTTTGAATGAGCTTCTGCATGAGTTTCGCCATCCTAAACTAGCAATTATTCTGACCGCGTGCTTTTGTAAAATAAATACTCTTTCAGCAGAGGAGCTCATATCCCAATTTAAGATTCCATAGCGCAAGTGACAGCCAATAGTTGCATGATACATTCCAACTGAGCAGTGGTGTACTACAATTTGTTGCTATCAACAATATTGAAAAAATTAATTATGGGAAAGAACTCTTTCAAATACGTCCAAATTTTAAAAAATTTACACCATTGTTTAGAGAATTCCAAGATCTTTCAATCGATGTGAGACTAAGGGTTGTTCACCCCTCTTCTTCGGGGTTGAAGTGAAAAACAGTTTTCCTCCCAATAAAAATCGACCTGTCTGAGCGTTTTTTCGGATTTGCAAGATTAGTACCCGAAACCTCAATGTCAAGTTTTCGTTGGCCCACCCTGTATAGTTATAACGTACTCCCCCATAAGCAACATCACGTACTTGATTATATGAATATGTGAACCATCACGGAAGAATAATGATGTCAACTGAAATTATCATTCATATTCGGTGGAAGTTGAGAGAGCAACATACGTGAGTCGAGCTGAAGAGGGTACCATTTGCAAATATTTCATTTTCCACTTAAGNCCAAATCTGGTAAAAACAGTGGCTGAGCTACAGTTTTGACACGTATAAAGTGATTTTACATCAATTATTTATTCATATACAGTGTCAGTTGAATAATAATGAATATCATGTAACTGTTCATTAAAAAAAACATTCTGGTTCAAAAAAAATCGTAGTAAAATTCATTCTTCATTCGAATAGATATTTCAATTCCGCTCCGAAATCCACAATTGGTTCATAATGCCACGTCTTGTTTTGACGTTCCATATAAGCGACCAGATTTTTTCGTTTGATCCGCCGTCATCTTTTTCCTCTACATGAGATTATTTCCGGTTCACATGAGGCTCTGATCGGCCGGGAGAGACATTTCAATCTCCTTAAAAACTCATTCGTTTTCCATTAAAACAATTCCCATCAGATTCTTTAGATACGATTTTTCTGGATACTGCCATGATTCAGGAAATACTGGATGGAAGGAAAAATTCCGTTACTCTCCAGCCGATAAAATATACAGCGTGTTGCTCAATAATAAGGTGAAATTTGAGTATGTTATTTTTGGGTGTATCCAGGAAGTACCACCTGAATGCTTTTTCTTTGAGAAATTAGATTTTTCCTTTTGTTTGAAGGTTGTTGACAATGTTTCGTGATATATTTCATCAGTTCGGACATCACTGTCTAATATAATATAAATTAATTTGAAAACCCTGAAAAAACAATTGAAAAATTAATAAGATTAACCGAAAATAACACTTTCATTCAACGAAAAACTGAAATTACAAAGAAATAACATATAAGCAACAACCAAACAAATAAAAATTGAAATATTAATGAAAGCTGAAAAATAAAAATTGAAAATTATTATTAACAAAAATGAAAAATAAAAATTGAAAGATTTCAAACCAAATTATGTCACGACGTTTCGATTGTTAGTATCCACAATCGTCTTCGGGTGATTACTGGACTTATTCCTCCTTCACTTTTCCGGTTCATTGGTTTTTAGCGGGAGATGACCGTTTGGCGGGAATTGGTAATTTTTCGCTCGATTAGAGGTTTCCATATGTTACGTATCTCTACGCTAGTTTCACTGAATGCGTTGTTGGACAAAATATACGCGGCTTCTTTGAATTTTCTCCTAAGCCAGTGTTCCTCATAACATCAAGTGGGCTCAAGCTGAAATCATCCACAAAGAGGTGCTTAGATATAGTACTTCCTCCTCGTGATTCCTTCCTCGTGATTCTGATCACGATAGTGATCAGAATGACGCCCCAAGCGATGAAGAACGTCTACCTACCGTGATATTGGCAAGGGTATCTTGAAGCAAAGTATGGAAGTTCATTCAATTTCCAAAAATAGTGAGAGAACTATTCTTAAACCTGACGTCAGATATAATCTCATACTGTTCGATGAGAGCGACAGCGATAATGAAACGATAATGGTACCGCAGTACCATTGGCGTAGGAAAATAGTTTTCCTTCGAAATTGCTGATATTAAAAATATTGTTTACATAAAGCTGAAATAAAATAGGGCCTAATACTGTTCCCTGAGGTACGCCCATGCTGACGGGTAGCGGATTACTATATGAATCATTGATTTTAACTATCTGAATTTTGTTAGATAAGTAATCTTTGAAAATTTCGAGAGGCATTCCTCTAACTCCAATGTCCTGTAACCGCTGAAAGAGGATATCATGATTGACGGTGTCGAATGCCTTGGCTAAGTCTAAAAATACAGTGTTGCTTTTTGCCTGATCCTGAAAACTATTGAAAACATTATTTGCCAATTCAAAAACTGCTCCTTCAGTCGATAAATTTTCTCTGAAACCATATTGAGATTTGAAGAGGATCCCATTTATGTTACAATAATCAACTAGTCTATTTTTTAAAATCTTTTCAAATATTTCAGCAAAGTTATTAATAACTGTTATTGGTCTGTAGTTATTTGTTTTATGTTTATCCCCAGATTTATAAATGAATGAATGCCTGCTAGAAGACCATAAATCTTTTTGCCATCCAGGTGCAATATTTGTTTGGCAAAGCCTTAAGCGATATCAATGACAGGTTCTGGTCCTATAAAGCTTGCAGCACCTTCCTTTGCAAAGGAGTCAGCAGCCTCATTGCCTTCTAGGCCAGTATGGCCAGGATGTTGGTTATAGAGTAAAGAAGTCGAAGTCTGTTTTTGAAGTTTTTGAACGCGAAGAAAATTAATTCAATGAGATTTCATCATCGGCAACGGAAATGTGATGTCATCAGTTTCAGAACAATTAATAATTCCGACACAGTACAACAGAATGTACGAGCTTAAAATTTTTAGGTCTTCACATTGATGAATGTCTGAATTGGCAGAACCACTGTGAGTTTCTAATCAGAACAATTAACTCTATTTCATATCAGTTTCGAAATATTAGGCAGGTTTTGAATGTTGATCAGATGCTGAGGCTGTACTATGCTCAGGTTGATTTCAGACTAAGATATGGAGTGTGTTTCTGGTGTATTTTCTCTCGCCGCTCTGACGTCTTACCAGCACAAAAAAACTTATACGTATCATTAGTGGCATAAGTAACCGTGATTCATGCAGAAACGCTTTTAAAATTTTTAGAATTATAACTGTTCCCAGTCTTTTAATTTTTGACTTATGCTTGTCGGTTTTTGAGAATAGAAACAAGTTATTTGTACCAAATTAT
>NW_019292973.1:26641-37723 GCF_000500325.1 Leptinotarsa decemlineata | reverse complement strand
GTATCTCTTTCGACAATTGTTTATGAAGGAAAAATAATTGTTAAATAGGTGGCCCCGCTAACTTGATATAAAGTAAGCAGGTTCACCCCTGTACAGGTCTCAATAATATTAATAATATTTGTCGAGTAATTGTCGCAACTCACTTGATGTCAAAAAATAATAAAAAATGTATTTTTCTGCACATTATATTTCCACATAACTCCATATCAAAAAAGATATCAAAAAGCGATCATACATATTACATATACATCTACAATAACAAACAATGAGGTAAGTAAAACAAATGTAGGTACCCAACAAGAATTGTTTTGATACAATACGTTAATTCATTCTTTTAATTCAAAAGATAAGTATGAGTTTTTATGTATTTGGTGGGCAAAAGATCTATTGAGTTTAGAATATTTTCAATGCTTGTTGAAGTTAAAGAGCGACAATTGTTTTTCCTTCATAAACAATTGTAGAAAGAGATACGACAATTCATCAATAAGGTATCTTTTGTAGAAAAATAATTAACAGAAAAACAGGATCACGTTGCCCGCTGGGGGAAATTCATAGTTCCTCTTTAATCTAATCGACTTTTTCAACAGGAATACATACGACATATCAATTCTGATATTTCGACAATTCATCAATACTTTACTTTTTGAATATCTCTAGAAAAAACTAATGAACGAATAAGATATTTTTATTGCGGCGTTGNTGGTTTATATTTGTACCGAATAATGTACTTTTGGGTTATATTATTTCACTCTGTTATGAGGGCAACACAAAGTTCATTTTCAATTATTCCAGGCTCCAATGCTAATTGTATTAAAACGACCCCTGAAAAATTGCCTCTCATTTGACATCGTAAACTTAAATTCATGACTTAGTTTTATGTATGTAATATCCTGAAATTATTTTAAAATAACTTCATCTTTGTTAGTTCAATGCTATTTCGATGAATAAACATTCGGGTGAGTTGCCGCACTGCCAGCGTTTGGCCTTGCAATTTTCCATCGTCGCTTTCCTCAAACATCCGTTCGCCTGAATTGATGTTTTTACTCCAAAGGTGAAACGATGATAGACGAAACCAACAAATGATTCATCATATATAATACAAACTTGATTTTGTGCCTTGACCTTTTCATCTATTTTTAGACGATTCGTCAATTTTTTTTGTTATTCGCGTTATTGAGAGATTGAATGTTACTGACAATATTTTAGTTTGAAAAAATTATATCTTATTTCCCACAAACACATATAAATATCTTGACATACACTTCGAATATTCAACTGCTCGTCTCTATATAAAAAGTAACAGAAAAAAGGTTGGTGGTCCCGATCAACACACGGCGACAATATACATTTCTGTCGCCTGCATTATCCATCGTTCATTTAGAATTTTTTTTTCCATGAAATAAAACGTTATGATTTGGCACATCTCTGCAAAAAATGAGATGAATTATCTTTTTTTTTTCCAAAAATCTTTATTAATCAATTTCTGTTTTGTCCTCTTCAAAGTAGTCCTTCTCAGATATAATACTTGTGCCAGCGTTTTTTCCAATCCTCGAAGCAGTTCTGATATGCACTTGTTGGTATGTCCTGGAGCTCTCTCAGCGATTTGGTTTTCATCTCCTTGATCATCACAAAACGCTGTCTTTTCATGGGGACAGGAAAAAGTCGTAGGGTGGCAAATCTGGTGAATAAAGTGACTGAGACATTATTTGTTGTTTTGGCTAAAAAATTACGAACTAGCAATGACAAATGAGCGGGTGCATTATCGTGATGCAAAAGCCAAATTGTTTTCCACAATACCGGACGTTTTCTTCGTATTGACCTTACGACCATGTGGTGAGAACTATGCCACAGTAATCGAAGAAAACAGTGAGCAAAACCATGACATTTGGTCGAACTTGGCGTGCTTTTTTCTGTTCTTGGCTTACCTGGGCTCTTCCATTGGGACGATATTGGTTTCGATGACATTACCATATAATCATGATTCGTCACCAGTTATGACCCTTTTGATGTCATTCAAAAGTTCCTGAGCGATGCTCATGCCGACATCCTCAGCAATTTCTCTAATAGTGATTCGACGATTCTCCCTAACAATTTTCTTCACTTTGTCAACATATTCACATCTTCTCGACCTTCTGTAAAAAGCTTGTACCACTTGTAAACATTTTTCCGACTCGGAGTAAAATCACCGTATGCCACTGTCGACATTTCAAATGTTTCCGAGCACTTAATTTCATTTTTTACCCAAAAACGATGCATACTCTGAATAATTTTTTTCGATAGCAGAAAATCACCGAACACGAAAAACTTTTATGCCTCTCATCAACAAACTAAACATATGTTCGAGACGAGTCTACCAACAAAAGAAAAATGTTTGAACACGCTAATCGAATGTACGTATCCGCGAAATTTTAACATTCACTTAATTTTTTGAACATCCCACCATATTGGATGAATATTCAATTTACAATGAAAAATTAAATGCTTATTAAAATTACACCTGCGAATGCGATTAATTCGTAACAGAGAGTAATTTTTCAGTATGACTAAAGTAATTTTCATCTTTCAAAATAAACATTTCAATGGAAATTTCAATCATTTTTTCCAGTGTACGTTTATACACTGTACAGTGTACTTACTGTGATATTTTAATATTTGTTAGTTACAGCACAAGCAATTGTCCTTGAAATGGTCGATAAGCGCTTCCTGAAAACATCCGCTTGTCTGAATTACTAACTTTATGTCGAAGGTGTAGCGACGACATTCGATAACAATGAATGATTCAGATATCTGTTCTGGGTGCGATGGAACTCCATTTATTCGTATATCGCGTGTCGTCCTGACCTTTTTCTCGTATTTATAGAAAATTTGTGGGATTCGCTTACGCTAGTTGCACACACACGCAACTATGACACTTGGTTTATATTTTCTTAGTGACATTATACGAAATAATGATTTCAGTGATTCAACAAAACTTGTTTTCAAGCATTTTTTGTTGTTTACGATGGAGGGAGTTAGCCATCCGTGAACATAATTGCTGAAATCAAATAATTTAATATATTTTTCAATGAACAATAAACTGTGTCTATAAATAGACTACCCTAGTCCTGAAAAAACGATTTGTATAAACATTAACGTGTACCTTCTGTTAACATTTCTCGAACGTAAATTCTTCAGTGGTTAGACTGAGCCTCGTAAATTGAACTAGTGACTTTGTTTTCTGCTCGTTAATCTATTTCCGTATTGAAACTGACTCATTTCCGGAAATATATCGTGGTTTCGAAATCTCAGTTATTTATCTAAAGACTATCCGAAGTATTGGTTAACCACATAAAATGAATATGAGGCACACAAGGTATTTTAGTATATCTTACCATTATTCCAAAAATATGTACTTACATAACTACTAGCGTTCCGAGCGGATTTCTAGTTGAGCGTAGTATTTACTTCTCAAAAGCTTGGAACACTGTACCGAACCAGAAAACTGTACACACCTCAACAACTTTTGATGCTTTATAAAGTTCAGATCAGACCTTCTATGGAGTATTGTTCTCATATATGGAGCTCCGCCCCCAAACATTCCCTGAAACTGCCGAATTCCTTCCAGAAAAGAAACATCCGCCTGATTGGATAAGCGAACATCACTTGCAATCTGGAACAGTCTGGAATATCGAAGAAAGGTTGAAGATTTGTCTCTCTTCTATATATACTTTCACGGGGAGTTTTCAAGTGACTTGGCACAATTGATTGGCACAAGAGCGATACAAATCAGAAATACGCAACGGAATGTGGCTGCTCATCGTTTTGAGGTTCAACTCAGAACACCTCAAACTTCACTGTTTAAGAATTCTTTCATGAGAACGGCGTTCATGTGGAATACACTTCCTGAGAACGTTTTTCCAAATGAATTTAATCTCTAGCGATTCAAATCCAATGTGATTCACTAATTTCACACAGGCGCCACTCTAATAGCGCCTTAAGGATTTTCCTGTAGTGTTTGTGTTCTCTCCTTGGAAAAAAAACCGTTTCCAATGAAATTTTCTTTCAACACTGGTTACATGAGGGAACACTATTTGTGCCATGTCAACTTTTGCCTGTTGATTAGTGTTTTCGGGGTGGCGATTTCAGATATCAAGAACTAATTTTGTATCAATCAAAAAAATAGTTTCTGAGGTGTGCGCAGTTTTATGGTTCGGAACAGTGTTCCAAGCTTTTCAGAAGCAGCCTTTTCAATTCCAACGACATGATTGTGCCAAGACATATTGGTGTTCATTTCAACCCCCAACAAACTTACCGAAGCAGAAAGCGGAATTGTCTGACATTATTATATCCGGTTCGGAGATATTTATCTTTTTGAAAAAACCGATGTCTGGATTTTTGTGGCGTTGAATTGAACCTGGTTACTTTCACTCCAATTCGAAATTATGTACTTCCAGATCATCATCAAGATATTCAAGCTCCTGCTGCCAAGTGAAGATGTGTGGATTCGCAGCCGATGTCCTGGAATCCAAATGTAATGCTGATACAAATTTGAAGTCGTCAGCAAAGCAATATATTGATTCTTGGTTTTTTCCAATAAGTCGTTGATATACAATAAAAGTTACTTCTTTGCATGATCTACACATCTTTGTATAGAGTTAATTTTTTAAAATTGATTGCTTCCTTTATTTCTTTGGAAGATTCTCACATTTTTTGTATCAAGATGGAGAAATAGAAGGCCAGAAGGCCAAAAACTTCCTTCCCAAAAATTATTAGTCGTTCTTTTCACCAACAAAGTTGGCGCCATCAGGACCTGAACTATACTGTAATACTACGTTGAGAAGTTGAAATAGACATGTAAAAGACTGAAGTCCCCATAAACGTGTCCCGGAAATGAACTTATTGTTTATTTTGAGAATATTCTGGAAATTACACGGAGAAACAACTGTCTCTGAGCAATATTTAGATTACAGTGTGTTCGAAATTTTATATTATATGAGTTTGCTTTTTCCATTCGGTATTTGGGTTCATTCCGGTTCAAGGTGGAATCGTGATGTTGATATATTTATACCGGTATCGGTAGTATATTTTGTTTTTGACATCGCTTCTTCATAAAACGAGAAATTCCTGACTCTCAGATGAAAATCCCGGTTTAGAATAGCACAGAGACTTGTTCAGTTTTAATTATATAAATCGAACAGCCTGGTCGGTAGCCGGGTGGTTCGACGTGGGTGCTTTGTTCACTCAGTCAATCGGCCCATGTGTGAGTCGATGGTTCAAGTCCCAGGCTGAACGCTCGATTTTCACTTGCTATCGTCCAACCCGTGTTAGGAATCATGTTGGTAATTGAAAATGCAACACAGCCTGTATTGTACATCAATCATTCATTTTCAATTATTGTTTAATTTTTATGTAAATGAATTACTGTCAGATAAAAGTTTATAGATATATTATTTTTTGATATATTCAATATAACGTCTGAAAGTTACTCAGGCTTATTGTAATTACACTTTTGCACTGCCCTCATTGCAGTTCCAACAAATCACACGTTAAAAGGTAAGACCTCGTTAGTCCTTAGCTCGCACAAGTTTCGACTTCTGAGGGTTGTCATTCGTAGGGGTGTGATAGCTGGTTAACGGAAAAAATATATTTTAAACATATTTTAAGTCAATATTTTAACAAATTCTGAAGGCGAAAACAATTGAGAGGAACTTGAAATATAACAGGTAATGAGGTAATGAAAATCCAAAGGAATTCCAGTTGAAACTAGCTACAATGAATAAGTCATTTGATATTGGAACTGTGAAAAATCTTGTAACACTTCAACTCAAGTGTTCAGAAGCACACATTTCTACGTAAAAATAATCCCTTATCAGCCACCACCCTCTTGGAAAATCTGGAAAGGACACTATTCGTACTGCAAAGTCCTGTACTTTATATCCTTCATGTTCCAGAAGACGTAGCAACTCGTCCACTAAAAGATATCATAACAGAGGAGACAGAACTGGAATCTCTTGGTGTTTAATAAATCCAAAACAAGCATTGTTCTCAAACACCAGAACTGAAACACTCTTCAGTTCTACCTTTCATGAAACTTCTTCAGAGAGGAGTGTTGAACAGTGCTTAATTTACATTGAATTTTCATAATGATTTTAGTGAAGTTACTTTTTCAAATCGATGAAAAAATAAACTGAATGGGTTGTATGCTTCTGCAGTCCACATGATATACTTTAAAAGCTTTTGTTTTTTTACCGTACATAATCTTCTTTAAAAAGTATAAAGGTGTGGGTTGGAATTAGTTATATAATAAGAAGGTCGATTACTAAGATGGCTATTCATTTCCGTTGACGGGTATATTTGGATGGTGGCACGTTGTCTCTTTTGAGTTGATCAATGTGATCAAAAACTACTTGTGTTTAACATTCACGGCATTTAATAAAAGGTATATGTTACTTTCTAAGCGTACTCTAAATTTTAAAAAATGGTGATTAGCTGAACTTATTCTTCGAATAATTTCCAATCATTGCTGTGTTCACATTAACATTGTGTTATGCAGCAAGTCCATAGATTGAACATGTAACAAAATATACCCATATCACTTTCGTGATAGCAGCTTCTAACTTTGTTTTCATAACATAAACAAGATAAATATGAAATGTTTGAAGCCTACTCGTATGATAATTTGATGATAATACCAAACAACCAAACAAAAACGCCCAGAATGGTGTCTATCACCATAAAACGTAGGCGTATTCTCTGAAGATTATGTTCACTCCACATTCCATTTGAACAGTTAATTGATATACTTTAGTCATACGAAACCTTGTTTGTCTGTATCATTTGAACTGATACCCTAGTTCGTTGAAAATTGGAAAAAATATGTTTGGCAGGCGAAGCAGGTTATATGCACACGAAAAAACTGGTCATTTTTTGGCAATATGTCTATTTGATGAATGATGAAAAACTGAAGTCCATTTTTCATGGATTTGTATAAGTCTTACAGAAAAACCCTTGAAACATTTTGGAAGCTGCATTACGATTTGAAGCGCAGTAGTTTATATTTATTTGGAAAAACCGCCTTGGGAAATTTACTAGGTACACAAGTTGTTTTGAGTGGCTTTCGGGTTTTGCCATGGTCTTCTTTGGTTATAATCTCCAAATGTTTCAACTGCAACTGCGGCACTCATCTTCAGTGGCGTGGTCGAAGTACTCTTCTTGACATATCAACTGAACCTGAAGTTCTCATTTCTGCCGCGTCATTTTTACTGCTGATTTTCCACGCACTTTCACCAATGACGGGCTTCGGACTTGGCTTCGTTTTGGCGCTTTTCAGTTCTGTGTGCCAGATCTTTTAGTAGATATGTGTATTTCTATGGCTTCTAAATACATTCTTGTTGAATAATGATTCGACGTTGCTAACCTCTCGGTATTTCCGAACAGGATTTTGTGTTCCTCGTCGGACAGTGCATGATCAGCGTCTGCAGACTTCTTGGTCTACCCCAATCGGCAACTCCGCTTGTGGTCAACTAGGCGAGTACCAATACTTCTTTTTGTCTGACCGATATAGACTTTACCACACTTACATGGAATCTTGTAAACTCCCGTTGATTTGAGTGGGTCTCTGCTGTCTTTTGCTGATCTCAGATAATCCGATATTTTCTTCCTTGGTTTGAAGACGGTGTTAATTTTCTCCTTCTTTAAAATATTCCAGATTCGGTTGGTGACACCTATGTCAGATAGAGTTGGTCCTCACTGGTTTTCATCTTCTCCCTTGGACGCGTAGCGAGGATTATGTGTTTTCTGTCGTAGCCGTTCGCTTGTAACACAGTTGTTAGGTGTTTTATGTCGTCATCGCCGTACCTTTCTTCACAAATTCTCAAACCTCTGTTCACCAGGGCGTTGATGACGGTTCGTTTCTGTTTTGGATGATGGGATGATGGTTGGATCCATTATGTAGGTATTGCACGAACATGGTATTCGTGGTGTTTCACTCAACTGGATACGGAGTTTCTTGATCTACAGCAAACAGTTGGTTAGTATATCTTCCACTAAATCTGCATATCAAAATATCTCAATGGGCGTTCCCAAGGCTCTGTTTTGGGGCCAATTTTATTTTTATTCTTCCCGAATGACATGAATAATATCGAATCTTCTGCCAGCTTTATTGGTTATGCAGATGCCACCAATATATTAAGTCTTTGACAAATGTAAAAATACTTTGTAACAAACGTGTACAACTGCGGTTCGTAACCTCATTTCATGGTGTGATCAGAAGTATCTCTGTTTCAATAGTAATAAGACAAATATAATTCGATTCCACAACTACCAAAAACAATGTGAAACTGTAACAATAAAACTGATGAAATCTTAGTTGCGCCTACTCTATCAGTTAAATTTCTTGGAATTACTATAGACGCTGGTTTAAACTGAAAAAAACATTGTACCAACTTGATCTCAAAATTGAACTCATTATGTTTTATGTTCCGAAATCCGAACATTTTGTTACTTTGGATGAATTTTGTATTCTTTAGATTATAAGTCACTATTCCTATATGTTGTATCATCTTTGGGAAAATAAATGTGCAATTATTATTATTATTATTATCGATCTGTGTGTTTTTTCTTCCTGGACACCTTATGACCTAGTTGATTACCTTCTTTGATTAGTTAAACATTAGAGAATGTGATTTGGAGGTTTTCTTCTAATTTCATGATGAACTGGATTTTTGGATGAAAGCTATTCAGATGATTTAGGAAGTTCTGAAGTTCTTTTCCGGAAGCCAATCAAAACATTGACATCAGTCGTGAAAACCTACATTTCTAATGTATGAGTTATTCAAAAATGTGATTCGAGATGGAACTTTACGCGATGGGCAGCTGTAGTTTGCCCCTTTCTTATTATATTTGTATATATATGCCAGTCGAACAGTAACAGTATCTAAGGGAAATAGTCAAGTCCGCAACCCCCCCTTATATGTTCCTAGCTAGAAAGGTTGCTTACGATATTTGGGTCTCCGGTCTGGTGGATGGATCATTTGATATGGGCAGTATACTGCATTATGACAAGTAGATGCATTTTCAAGGCAATAACTTTCATATAAAATTTCATAAAATAAAAAAAATCACATGAGCAGCAACTTTACTGTTTTAATCAGTGACGATCTGACGTGAATAGTTGCATAATATTCAATGACATGACAATATCCTAGGCATCTAGATGTCTAGATTCCGTTCTTTTTATAGAATCGGATAAATGAGTTGCGTCTGTTCAATTCATCATAAATTGAGTACCTAAGTAAGAGAAGGGGTTATGCTAAAAAGTTGTTCTAAATTATACCGTCACATGTGGACCATAATACGAACTCCTTGGAAGTGTGCCATATCACCATGGCTCCTTCTTATACTGAGTTACTCAGTTGCTGTGTCTGAAGTTTCTGGTACAAAAAATGAATATTTCATTAGAAATCTTGGAAGTTGCCTCTTTCGATGCTGTGTGTGAGACCAGACAAGTTTCGTCAACATCATGAAAAGCAATTTGAGGCCTCACAATTCAGTGTAGGAGAAAAATATCGTCATGGAAAGAAGAGATATTATTCATAGCTTACTATCACTTATCAAATATTATAAATCAACGACGTATTTCGAAAACTTGGACGTACCTAAGGTTCAAACCCAAGAAACGACAACCCTCAGAAGTCGAAACTTGTGCGAGTATGTGATTCCTAACACGGGTTGGACGATAGCAAGTGAAAATCGATCGTTCAGACTAGGGATTGAACCACCGATCAACACGGCAGTCAATTCGAGTGAGTGAACAAAGCACCACGCCGAACCGCTTGGCTACCGACCGACCANTGAGGTACCCCGAAAATGACATCGCGAGATGATGACACTGAATCCTTTATTTTGGTTACCTGTTTGCATTGTGATAAATAATCAAGTCAGCCATAACAAAACAGTTTCCATGATACCAATACTTTGCAGTTTATTTATTAATATGTGGCGATCAATTGTCGCAAAAGCTCTTTTAAGATCTAAAAATGCGGCTATATTATAATGTCCCTTATCTATTGATTCTTTCCATTTTGATATTGTGACTTGTAATGCAGACTCACATGAATGGTGTTTTCTGAAACCTGACTGATATTTCAGTAAAATATCATTATTTTCTAGATATTCAATGAGTTGATTATAAACAACGAGTTCTAATATTTTTTCAATACAACCAAAGGTTCCAAAGTGTGCATTACAAATCCACGTATACCTACCTATAGCAGCAATTGTCTCTTAGCTCACAAAATTCATATAATGAATGCTAGTTCGAAAAAATAATTTTACGTTATAAATGTGTTGACCCTTGACCCTATCATATTTATATGATATATAAATTTAGATATATCCCCAAGTAAAATGTATCGCTTGATGTCGATTTTCCGTTGGCACGTTTCGTGAAATAATTACATTTTTAAAATCCCGTTCTATAAATCACTAATTACTCTTCTCTTGCGACACAGATCTAAAATTAGAATTCGATTTATATCGGCAATTGGCTGCATGCTTTAGAAGTTCCAATTTGTCATTTTTGTTTTCTAAGCCATCCTCTCTCGCAAATGGATAATTTACTCATTGAAATGTGAGTATTGATTGGGAATTGTCTTTAAATCCATGGAATTTAACAACGCTGAATATTTCAAATGTAGAAATGTACTTTTGTATCTGTGATTTTTTTAATATTTTACTACATGATTCACAATTAAAGAATACACCAGAAAAACACAAAAATACTGCACATTTATACTGTTGATTTTCCATGCACTTTCACTAATGGCTGGTTCGCGCATACTTCTCGCGCGATTTGGATGACTTCGCTTCGTTTTGGCGCTTTTCAATGGTGTGTGCCAAATCTTTGATAGATATGTTCTCTCTTTCTTTCTGTTGAAGTTCTCTTGAACCTGACCTGTACATTACCGTGTATGGTATTATGAATAGTCATAATTCATTGAATTATCAATTAGTAGTTTGTTTGAATGTGGTTGACAATGTTCCGTGGTAAATTTCATTAGTTTGGACTTCCATTGTCTAATATGATATATTGTGATAGCTGGT
>NW_019292973.1:0-17287 GCF_000500325.1 Leptinotarsa decemlineata | reverse complement strand
AAATAAAACGCGTGAGCTGTAAACAATAGTGTTTGTTGGTAACCAGGTGATTCGGCGTCACCTGACACGGCCACTTCATAACAAATGCGATAACATGAAAATAGTTAACTGACAAGAGATGTCAAAATGTGTTTTTATAGAAATATTAAATGTATCTATTGTACAAAAAACTTTGTATGATATTTGTGTTGAAAGTAAGTTTTATTTGGTTCGTGAAATTGCTCTACTCGCTACGCTCGTTTCGCAAATTTTTTCACAGAAAAAATAAAACCTTACTTTCAACACTAATATCATAAATAGCTATTTCTTTTAATGAAAAAATTATCACTTTTGATGCATTGGGATGAAGAAGGATGGATTTTTTTTTCGTAGAATCAGGTTTGAAAATAAAGTTTCTGAAAAACTGTTAATGTTTCCTTGTATTAACTTGAAACATGAAATTTAATTTCATGATAATTAAACAGTTGTATAGACTGTTGTATTTTAGTTAAACTTCGAACAACTTTGATCACGACTGTAATAAACTAGTGATAACAGTATAACCTAGAGACAAAAAAGAAAGTTTGTTATTTACCTAGAATACTTATTTTCATTTGTTTAAACTTGTTGAGATATTTCGAATTATTATGGTGATACAGCGTCGGTTGTGATTGCAGCATTTATTTAATCATACTCATGCAATAGACTCAAATAATATCGCATGTGCTACAACATTTCAGAAATCTCTGATAAAATGCGAGAAAATTATATGCATGGCTACAATTAGTAGATAATTCTGAAAAAAGTTTACTCCACTTTTGGTTTAGTGGCTTTTTTGGCGTTTTATTATTCCTGCACTTTTCACAAGCAATTGAATTTAGCATTCATTAATTTATCAATTTGTTAACTTCGCCTTTGATTCCCGTTCGTGTGTATCTGACAGTGCTACCCGTAAATTGAATTATATTTTTCGTTTCAGAGATTCACACAATTTCTGGCGTCCAGCAATAGTACGTTTCAACTGAGCAACTTTTTGGATAAAGGTGGAGTTCAAGGTAAATATTGATTCTAGCATTTCAGGTAGAAGTGGTGGGAGTCGTATATTCGCGTCATTCCGTCATTTCCCTTGAATCGGTTAATGATAAAATGGGCTGTAGGTTAGAGTGATATCTCCTGTATGCACACAAGTCAAGTGTAATGCGAATGGCTCGAACTCAGGTTCTCATAAATGACATTTTATCGAAATCCTGACCTAATGATGATCAAACTGTCATTCGATTCGGAATTATCTAAATACTTCATGAAACTTTTGGAGAAGAGCCGGCAAAAATTGCGGAAGTTACAGAGAATTAAGTAAAAAAATTTATTACTAAAAATATTTGACATATCCATCAAGAGCAGGAAATTTAATTAAACAGTCTCACTTCCTGGAACTTTAACGACAGTATTTATATTTTCAATTTTGACTTTATAGTTGAACATAAAACGGCAGTGGCTTCTTGGCCTAATCAGACCCTCGAACGAATGGAAATCAACCAATCAAAACTGAGTATTAAGAAGTGAGCATCTCCTGATGATGCTCATTTGATATGCGAAACGCGCGTCGAGAGACAACATTTTCATAGATCGGAAAAATGAACAAATCTAAATTAATTCAGAATCATCTGAAGTGTAATAGAGAGCAAACTGAAAATTTCACCCAGGAAACTTACTGCATAATACATAATACTCGTATAAACCACTGAAGTGTCCAAATCTTCCATCACTTTCTCACCTCCAGCGAGGAAGTGATGATAAATTTTCAAAAGACTTTTCGATAAACCGATATGATTGGGATTTTAAAATTAGTTCAAATAACTTAGTAATTTCAACAAGTAAGTTTTCAATACTAACTGCGATTTTCACAATTAGTCTAAGATCCAAACCTAAATCAACCTTCACCGAGCTGATAATAGAATGAAATATATTTTATAATGAATTTAGTATATTAAAAAAAAAATATTGAAAATGGGTTTGCTAAGCTAAAAAAATCCTGGACAGACTATTTTTAATTATTTTTTGAAAAATTAAATTTTGCAACATCAAGATAATGAAAAAATTTTTGTCCTTACTTGAGTTATAAAACGTATAGAATGTGANTCAATAAGGATGAAATATAAATTTTATAATTTGAAAATTACATTTGAAAAATATAAATCCGTAGGTTGGACATAAGTTGGACGAGATGCGATATAAAAATTCTTTGAACATATGCTGATAGCTCATTGAAAACTCATGTGGCAATGTTTGAAACTATTTTCAATATATCTACGAATAATGAAAATATTGTCAACAGTATAATTTCGAAATTTTTAGGTTTTTCTCATAAACACTGCCGGGAATAATTAGGGTCATTCCGTAATTTGAAGTTATTTCAAATATTTCTTGATTTTTTCGGTATTAGAAAGATCTAATACCTCCCACACATTTACCAGTATGCTAGGAAATGAGAAATGAACAATTTTACTCTGATATGCATTTGATTGAAAAAGAAAAAAATTTAAGAGCTTCAGTAACGAGTCTTTCCTCCTCTTGCAATAACAGCTTGCAAACGATGAAGAATACTTTGGATAACATTTTAGATTACATTCTGCGGACGACTTTCCTATCCATGTACCAGTATGTCGTGTAGCTCTCTAGAGTTTCTGGAAGCCGGCACATGTCTCCCTAAAATATTATCAAGCTCATCCCCAAACATGTTCAATGGAGTGTGAGTGCGTACATTGTCATGTATAAATGTTGCGCCGTCTTCAGGAAAAGGCATGTATGTCCCATTCTCGATGATTAACTCCGTGCGAGCGTCAAAAGATATGCTTTCCCATGACATAACTGATTCACCATCAAATGTGAGTCAATCGGCAATACATGTCTGAGCATATCTCTCGCCTTATCTTCTCCATACTCGTACACGTCTATTTGAGCCCGTAAGGCCAAATCGCGATTCATCGGAAAACAATACACGCCTCCAATCCGCTCCTATCCAATACAAGTGTTCTCTTGAAAAATTCAATCTTGAATCTGATATTCATGGGAAAGCGGTGGTCCAGTAACTCTAGTTCAAGAAGATAACCCAGCAGCACGAGCCGTCTCCTAACTGTACACTCACTTATGTTTATATTTCTGACTTCTTGCAGACGACTTCAAAAGGAAACTGCCGTAACTGTTCGGTTTCTTAAAGCACTAGATACGAGAAAGCGGTTATCCCTAGTTATTGTAGTCCTGCCTCGATTTTTGCCGCAACAATAGAATTTATGTCCATTTCAATACACCAACATTGACAATAGTACACAAAAGACACTTGACAGATAAAACTATAGGAAAAAGGTATACTAATTATGGTTTTCAGGAATTCAGGCGAGAGCTCGTTTTTGTCAAACGCTTGTGGCCAAAACAACAACAACTTTGTTTTTCAAGCAATTCATTAGTACACCAAGGTACATCCAAAATAACTCAAATGAAAACATAAATTTCTAAGGTAATTTCAACTCATGGGATGACTCTAATTTTATGCCCGGCAGTGTATCTCCGGAACCAGAAAAGAGTGGGTTTGGTTTCTGTATCATTCATTCATTGATATTCCAACTTTGGCAACTTTTCCATAACGGCTTTTTATGTCTCTTACCGTTTACGAAATTCTTTTGCAGATATTCAAATTTGAGTAGCTCTGTATATTCACTTTATCACGTCAGTGCATTTATTTGCCAGCGAACACCGTTATTACTATACTCTCAACATTTTGAGTTCATCTTTCACCGCATGTGAAAGTCGCATTCCAATTTGGTTATTCAATAGTACATCAGTTGAGTTGGCCGCAACGTAAACTTAATCGTGTTTTAATTAGTCGTTAAATTAATACATAATGTTTTTCAACAAGAATTTCATAAATCAAATCATGAATACTTTTCACTTTGAATCATTCGGAATGTCACTTTAGTAGCTTACAGGCACTCATACTTCAATGAAAATTGATATGTTTCTCAAGTACTTCATTCCGTTTATCATGAAAGTATTGTGGATGATGATAAATGATCTGTATTCTGTGAAAGCTACAATTCATCTCAACCATTAAATCGTGATCCATGAGCTTATGATAAAGATTTTATCTGAACAACATGGCCAAGAGAACAATTTCTCGATATACACTTTCAATTGTGATATGATACAATACTTATATTAGCTTTACCACACATGTGATGTAGGTATATCATCACAGCAGTACGGTACTCATGATGTGAGTGATAAATTCATTATGTTACAGCTCATGATGTAACAGATGGTAACGCCTTTATCTTGTTAGTCATATATACAATTGTTTATGTTTAATTTTTTTTTACACCTTCATTGTAACGTCTCCCTCTTTGAATATATTAACATATCAAACACACAATAATTATCAGTATTTGTCTGAAGTGGTACAGATAAAATGTAACAAAAGCTTGGAACACTGTTCCAAACCAGAAAACTGTACATAGCAACTTTTATTGCCCCTAAGTATACCCTGAAGCTGCTGGATTCCATCCAGAAAAGAGCCATCCACCTGATTGGAGACACGAACATCACTGGCAACCTCGACAGTCTGGAACATTGAGATGGTTCCGTAACTTCACATTGCTGAAGGACCGCTAATATAAGTATTGACAGAACACGAGACTAATGACCGAAGCAGAAGATGCAATTGACGCACAACAAAAAAATAAACAATTTGTATCCTTATTTATGCGTTCCATAGGAACGAGCGAAACAGCTTTCTTGGGATCATGGGATTCCTTGTAGCCCAGCCTTTCAATCTAGTGCTAGGATTGAGCCCTGATGCCCCATAAATAAATGAAACCCAGAGTATTTGTGTTGCCTCTTTTTTGTCCTTGAAAGAAATTCAAGTTTGAGATCATCACGAATGAGCCACTGTTGTTATCTGTTGTTTATTTTATTCATAACCGAGGATATTAACCGAGGATATTAGAATATTGTTTTTCAACCTTAGTTGAAGGGGCAATCGGCAACGAACCCAATTCATGCATAAATACACATTTCAAGCTACATTTTAAACAATTTATAAACTGAAAGGGGTATTTTTAGAAGATATTGGTTGTTGGGAAAAAGTCTATACAATTTTTTGTATAAATCCAAAAATATTTTTCCCACGAATTTATAAATGAAGGCCATTCATTTGGATATAACTTATCTTGCAAGCAAGTATGTCTCTCTCTCTCTCTCTCTCTCCATCTCCATCTCTGCGTTAACATAGTGAGAAATTCTTATTTCTGGCTTAACCGTTTTTTTTGAAACGTGAAGCTTAAATCGCATATCGTGATGGACTAGCTATGATAAAAAAAAATCAATCGGAAGTCGGCTGATCCACCGTCAAAATTTCATCTAGGTGTATAGGTGCTTGCGGTTCTGGCGACAACGAAAAAATAACAACCAACACGATTATTGTTTGATATGTTACAGTTCATTTTCCCAGTAGTCTTATTATAGTTAGTTGAATTCCTAATAACAAGCAACTTATTTCCGAACGTTGGTATAACTGAAGTTAATGAAATTTCCCTATCATTCAATAATTTCTTTTTCAAAAATATAATTATAAATCTCGGTATATTATTCATTGGTCTCCGTGCGAACTATCGAATACAATCTATGCCCGCGCTACGCCTACCCTATTCCTTCGAATGAAAGGTGCGAATTCAACAAAGACAGAGAAACGATCAAGTGTCGTCTCTCGTTTCCTCGAATCCTTCCAGCAAATATTAAGTTTTTTTCAAATAGGTTTGTTGATCATTCGTCCCTCGAATTTTGGAATTCTCGGTGCACAGTGAAAATAGGACATTCAGTCAGTAAGCGAGTGTACTGGAGATCAGCGACTTGGTATTGTTATAAAGTTTTATCGATTTGAGGATTATTGCAGATATAAATCATCATATAGGAATTAGTTTGATGCTCCAATTGATACCAATCCTGAAATCTTCTGCTTCTATGGATTTATGAACTGAACTCTACTGAAGGAAATTTTGTGTCTTATCATTTTCTTTTGGAAACCTACTATTGAGTAAATGAACCCTCTAATATTGAGGTGAGGCAAAAACAAACATTGAAAATAACTATTCATCTCCCTTGTTGTGTTATATGCTAAGATTCGAATGGTATAATTTTTAGGGTGCCAGTTTTGGATTTTTCATTTCCTTGAATGCACCACAGATCACTTTCGATTTATTGCTCGACGATAGATTGTCTGGGTGAAATAGGAAAAGTCCTCAAGTCCCGCCAAGCTAAGATCCGAAGTATTGTCGTAGGATCGGTATTCGTGAGGACTATTTGGTCTATTTTTTTTTATACAATATTGCAAGAAGGATACGTCCGGTAAGCGAGTATTTCTTCATTGTTTATCTATAATTTCTACCGCTGGGATTGCTGCTACGATACTGCAAAAACCAAGAAATACCAGTGCAGGCTCTTCCTTAATTATAAACATTTTATTTTCACCTGAATATATGAGACCATATTTTCTTATGTCATAATAATAATAGTTTTATTTTGTGAGCCAATTATAGCTATATTTGGAGATTCATATATGAACGATATGTTGTCAGTTATCAACCATAGTTGATAACTTGTATTGGTTAAGGGATATCTAGTAAATCAATTCTTTTTATTGGACATTAAGTGTTGATTATTTATGATCGGTTGTTATTTATAATTGTCGATTATATTTCTTTCCCGTTTAAGTAAGTTTCTTGGCAACACAAAACCGTATTAAACGGGTGGCGCCCCTTTATTTTATATAACATTTCTTTTCTTTTGAGTTCCCACGCCCACACCACTGAGTGAGCAGGCTGGTTTTGGTCAAGAAACAATAATGCAGCATAATGTCAGATATTTATAGAATCATTTTCATCTCATTGTAGATGAAGATTCATATTGGAATTGCCCCCGTAACAGATACTTGAAATTGGACCCTTTATTTTCCATTATATTAGGAACCCAATCCTTGTCACAGGTCACCAAAGTAAATTCCAAGTAGTGGTACTAGACATACGCTAGTTTTACGAACTGGAACAAACTTGATCAACATTTCTCAGTCGTTTCTCTTTTGATGTAGATATTGTACAAGTTATCAAAAAAAACACACGTTCTGGAATGAATGTCTACTCAGAATAATACTGAAACACGACTAGTAATTGTATCTCAAAAAATAGAGCTCCCAGAAAACAACGGAGAATATATTTAAAAATCAGTAAACAATTGCTATAAAATTTCATGCAACAAAAAGATTGTTGAATTTTGTTCCCTTGTGTTATTTTTAAATTGAAATTGTCAGTTTATATTTTTTTTTCATAATATACACGAAGGTTTTCAAACAGGGTTTTTCAATTGAACACTTGCTAGAATTTTATCCAGGATTTGTTAATTTCATTTGAGAAATCAAGATATCAGCTGGGATTTCTAGATTTTATATTTGATTTTAGTAATGCTTTGAATAAAAGTTCAAAAAGATACTCCATTGTCAAATTCAATCTGATATCCAAAAAATGTTGCATGAATTCAATGGTCGTTCGATACGGTCATATAATTTTAATTTGAAGAAGCAATTTGAAAAATGTCAACTAGTTGTTGCCCTCTTCAGAACGACAGCCCTCGTCAGAAGTTGAGCTAAGGGTTATGGAGAAATCACCTCTTACCGAGCGTTTCATAGCACGGAATCCATACGTAATTAGCTTCATTAAATTAAATTATCATTATCCACGATGTTTTCGCATTATCAATGAATTTATTTTAAAATCCAAAATATATCCCGTTTGAAATTCAAAATAATCGTGTTCGAATTCTAGTCTGCTCAGTTTTCTTTTAGACCTTTATTTCATCGTAAACTGCATCTCTGGAAAAGGCCCAACGATTTCGAGTGTTTCTTTTATTTCTCAGTATAAATTTGAAAATAATATTCAAAATGTCTATGAAGTATTGACAGTATGAAAAAATGTAAGTTTCGAAGATTTTTCGTAGAACCTTTTTCAAAATAGTAGTAGTTATGTAATTATTAATAGAAATATCTCCAAAGCTATAAAAAACTATGAAATGATGTAAATGTTTTTTCTCATCGATTCATCGGTGTCTGAAACCAACAATTACGTATCTGAGTAATTCGCAATTACATTTGATTTGGAAAAGGCCTATAGACCACTCGTCAAAAAAAAAAATTTTTGGTTCGTGTGTCCATTGTATCATTTTAGTATCCAACTTTTAGTCAGACTACGATCTTGAATGCCTCACGTGTTCAGTTATTATTGTTTTATTGCTCTTTTTTTCATTATACAGTTGTAGAATACGCATGCCTGTTCTTATTCAAGTATTTTTTGGTATAAATGGTCGATTCGAACCTAGCTTTTTTGGTTCCGGACTAATAAAGGGGAAAACCCGAAAATTTCGGATTCGTATTTTTAGCTATATCTTCTTTATTAGCAGAAATATAGGATTTTTTTTAATTTGCGGCGACAACTTTCATTAAACTATCAGAATAGTATGTGTCATTGAATTTTCATACATGATGTCATCCGACTTGGTGGACACCGTCAAGTTTGAAATTTTCAATACGTATCTGTATTTTTTGTTGCAATTTTTTTATAATGTCCATATAATAATCAAGGTATTTTTGGAGAGTCTCCAGAGTTTCAATGATCATTAAATAAAATTGTATTTTTTCAATATAGCCCTAATAATAGCTTGAATGTAACCAGTTCTCAGTTTTATTATGCAGTAACTGAAATGTAACAAACCTGTAAGATTTCATTGAGATACTCCCACGTCGCACAACTTTCAAAGGTTCAAGAAAAAAAATTAACATTTTATGTCCAAGCCCTATTTTGTCTTTTTTGTGTTTGATCAGGAGTAAACCCGTAAAGAAAAATATATGTTTTTGTTTTAAAAAATTCATCTATCTGGTATCGGAACGAAAATAAGAATAAATTTGTCATAATAAAAAATTACTGATTTATTCAAAATGGTAGTAACTAACATGGCGTGTACGCCGTGTTTGGACGGAAATAAAGCATAGTACTGGTTCCGGAGATATATGTCCGCTCCCTTTTTTACCATTTTCTTGCTGTATTTGGCGCATGGTCATATGAAGTTACTGAGAGACGTTGCATATTCCAGAAACTAATAACAATTTCGACGATATGGAAGAAATGAACTCATGTATGTGCTTCTACTGGTATCGTTTACTTCGTTGAATTGACCCAGTAACATTCAAAATTTTCAGAAATTTCGTACAAGCGTCAAATTAGGAAAAACTATGTATCCATTTTCAGAACAAAATAAAAGCTAACTCATTTTTGTTGAACACTAGTTCACACTTTTTCATTATTTTTTTTCGAAGGTTCAAACTATGCAGAGTCTAATAACAACGTTGTGTCGATCTGCTCTAAGTCCCATTGGTGATGCTAGGCTAAACCACGAAAGCAGTGTTGTACTCAATTGTCTTTGAAGGACAAGACTGAGTATAAGGCTGTCCTTATGAAGACGATTTATTTCAGCTAAAAAAGATAGTATCTTCATAAGGGGAGATGCCTATGGTTAGTTATACCCAGGCTTGCTTTTTAAATACGGTTGAATCCCACAGTACATTTCATGCTAATGAGACCTATGACAGTTTGAATCACGGTTGCTTCATTTCTGAACTCTGGTTTCGATAATTGAAACATTTGAACCAGTGTTTAGACAAATGAGCTGACAGTGATTTCATTCTGTGAAAGGTTTATCTTTTCTAAGTTGCAGCTTGTACGAAGTTCCTGGGAAATTTTGAATGGTACTCGAAAAATTCACCGAAATAAAAGATGCCTAATTTAATTCTTTCAGTGTCTTCGAAACTAAAAAGTTCCCTGATTTCTTTCATTGGTTTCTGGAATATTCAATTTCTCTCGGGAACTTCATATTATGAACTTTGATTTGATGAATTCATCTAAAATTTAAGTTCCTAACCAGCTTATTTGTCTATTTTCATCATGAATTGACTATTATTATTCACTCAATTATTATTAATTGACGAGCATTAATGAGAAAGGGATATAGTTTAGGGATTTTCTTGACCTGGTGGAAGTTGTATGATGTGGGAAAATTATTGAAGTAGTTTCACATGATGACAGTAACAATTGCTTTTAATTTAATCGATTATCAGGGCCGTAATAAAAATAATTATGATGTATTTGATTGAATTGAAAGGGGAATATTTTTAGGATAGAATAATTTATGGGAATACTTTTCTTCTAGTTTGTATCAGAAAGAAACTTCTATGCACAATTTACACATCTTTTGAACTTAGTTGCTCTCTTTCTTTCTTCGAAAGTTTCCCAGATTTTTCGTGTGAAGATAGAAATATAAAGCAAAAAGCTCTTTTCCTAATTTGTTTGATAATCATCAAATCACTGAAATACTCAGGAATATCGAAAATACCTCAATTTCACTATATTGTATGAACATTACCAATGAAAACATTGTTACGAAAAGTACAGATCCGCGTTTAAAATTTCAAAGTTGAGCAAGTCGGACGACATCCTTTATAAAAATTCTACTCTTAAACTCTGATGGCCTAATGAAAGTTGTTATGGGTAAGTGTAAACTGATTTTCAATATTACTCCAAATAAAGAATACAGCAAAGAAATAGAAATTTGATTTTTTGTTTTTTTTTCGTATATTTCCGGAACCAAAAATGCCGAGTCTATTTTCCATTCAATAGTATCCAAAATAAAGAACTTTGCCATAATTTAACCATATATTTCCATTCCGTACTGTTTACGAGATCCCCTGCAGAAAACTTACTTTCTTCACATATGACATAATATACATTCACATTTACAAATATTAAATTTTGTATTGGTGCACATATAATATATTGTTGGAATGATCGTAAACAAATTTTTGAATCATTTTTTTATTGATATCCAATGTTTTTTAAATAATCATTATTGTTTTTCCTTTCATTTTGCCAGGAATCCTTAGCGCTAGAGCTGGTAAGTTTTGTTTGGCAGTTGTAGGCCTTGTAGGCAGATGCACTTCCACATTGAACAGTAGCTTTAGTTGATTTTGCAGACTGCACACTTACTATAACTCATGACACAAAACTTCTAATATTTCTGAAATTTTCCCAGAGTATAATTGAGTTACAACTGACAAAAGTCTAAATCTGTTATTCTGGCTTCTGATCTATATAGGATGTTTCAAATTCGATCCTCACCATTGGGATTTCAGAAACTATGAGAGATACGAAGATGGTTGAATTGGGACAAAGTTGCGCATTTACCTGACTAACGTTGAGAAAGTTCTGAAATTCCTCCTCTCTGAAATTGTATGCGGTTTCAAAGTAATTGATCTCAGGATGATCTTATTCGTATTGACTGAATTTTCAAATATTCTAGTCCAAATGTCTCATGACCATTTTCATCATTCACCGAAAATTCAACTTTCTCCTGATTTAACCAAAATTTCACCTTTCACTAATATCGAATCGGTAATAAATATAATTGAATAATCACCTTTCTGTACGTATCTGTCAAGTGGACATTGAATATGTCCATTTGGTTAATTTATTGTCTTCGGTCAGTTATCCCAAAATCACAAATATTAAGTTATTCAATTGCAGATTACATCAAATTAAAATAAAATAGAGTAGTGGGGCCACTTCTACTGAATTTGTCGAATCAGGAATTATTATTATAATTTAGTTCATGACACATTATCATATTGGAAATAGAAAGTGAGAGAAATTTAAGATTTTCTTAATGTCATAATGTACCTCTAAATGCACCAAGTTCAAAAGTTTAAAATTCCCATTACTCTGATGATTCCATCAACAACTTAGACAACAATAGTAGAGAGAGCAACAAAATGCATTGACATTAATAACTGAGATAGTTAAAACTTCAAAGAATACTCTGAGAATTTAGTGACGGAAATATCCTTACTTACTCAGTTCGTTAATAAAACAGATGTCAAGACATCAAACATGAGAACATCAAAAGAAATTTTGTTGGTAAATTCGTGTTATTTTAGTGTTACAAAATGTTTCATATAGAGCGTTTTCTGTTATTTTCTAAAATCCCAATAAGAAACGCAGATCACTATTCTGTTCAAAGGATGAAAATTCTGTTCAAAAAATAAGGTGAATTTAAATCTTTCTCAAAAAATATGTATTATATTCTGTCCCCTTCAAATCATTCCCCGTCGGATATCATACCCTTGTGCCAGCGTTTTTTCCAATCCTCGTAGCAGTTCTTATATGCACTTCTTGGTATGTCCTCGAGCTTTCTCAGCGATTCGGTTTTTATCTTCTCAGTCGTCGCGAAACGTTGTTCTCTCATGGTTTTCTTGAATCTTGGGAACAGGAAAAAGTCGCAGGGTGACAAGTCTGGTGAATATTGTGGTTGTTGTTGGCCAAAAAATTACGCAGAAGGAATGTGAGTAAAGGTGAGTAGATGATATGCCGACATCCTCAGCAACTTCTCCAATAGTGATTTGACAATTTTCCAGAACATTTTTTCCTTCACTTTCTCAACATTATCATCGGTTGTTGATGTTCTGGGTCGTTCAGGAGGAGCGTCGTCATTCACATCTTCTGGAGCTTCTGTAAATTCTTGTAAACATTTTTATGGCTGAGTGTAATCACCATATGTCACTGTCAACATTTCAGTGTTTTTGAACACCTAAATAATTCCATTTTTCACACAAAATTTGATGTTTTGAACAGCCCACTATTTTATAAAAATGTAGTAAAGTATGTTAAAAAATAAATCGCGAATGGGTTACCTGTGTAGACTACAATAACTTGAAAATTCAAAACTGACGTTTTTGAACATTTGTGTTAGATATACATTGATTATATTTTGTACCAATCGAAAGTGTGGAACCAATTGAACATATCATGCAAACTTTGGGTTGGCTATTTTTACTGGCGTAACTACTGGGTTGACATGTGTAGCCAGGTAAGGCGATACTAGTAATTTACACCCATCTGTTTAATAAACAAATATCAAAATATTCGCTGTTTCATTGTGAACACGATGATTATAGAAATGGTTTTCTGTGACAACTTTGACCTGAGAGACGATTGGCGAGCTTTAAAATGCAAAAATGATGCGAGTGGAGATGTACGCCAGAGATGTCCAGTACCCTGTCCCGTACGATAGAAAAAGACGCAACATTGCATAGTCAACTTTAAATGTTGTAAATAAACTTGAGCTGACTGAAACTTCTCTCAATTTCAGTGGATGTCATACTTCGTGTTTATATGATGGAATTGGCCGATACTTGATAAAAATCCATAACTAACGATTTCAAAAAACACTTTATTGGGAGATTTTCACTAAACAGTTTAACAAAAACGTAAGACGTGTTTCGCCACGTATTGCGTTTTTGTAAAACCGAGTGAAAATCTCGCAATAAAATGTTTTTTTAATATATTACTTCGTGTTTGATAAAAGGGTGACTGCTTTGAGAAATAAATACAATGAAGAATGTATAATTTTGAAGTTTTAGCCCAATTTTGACAGTGTTTTTAAAAAATGGGTGGAAATTCATCTCATATTTATTCACATCAAACATATTTCATAATGAGATCCGATTTACACACACTACACTAGGTAAGACAAAGTTATGTTAGTATTATCCAGGTTTAAGACACCCTGTGCTGTGGAATACAGATTTTCGTCCTCTCTGAAATTGTATGCGGTTTCAAAGTAATTGATCTCAGGATGATCTTATTCGTATTGACTGAATTTTCAAATATTCTAGTCCAAATGTCTCGTGACCATTTTCATCATTCACCGAAAATTCAACTTTCTCCTGATTTAACCAAAATTTCACCTTTCACAAATATGGAAGGTTTAAGACACCCTGTGCTGTGGAATACAGATTTTCGATGATGCTCAAAATCATCTTGAAATTTTTCTGAAACTGTACACATGAATTAAAATGTATTTTGTATTGAATACATTACATACATACTTCTTGGCGTATAAATCAATTTAATTAAAAAATTACATATTTTTGGTCACCCTGTATGAATAATTATGTTAAAGATTATATCATTGATTAGGACAAACCAACGGTTGCAAGGTTGGTTCATTTTCTCTATTTTTTTTCGTCTTCCCTTTTGATCCTACGATTCGTTTCAAATTGATTAATTATTGAATGAAGCATTGCGCTTTCTCTGCGTGCTCTTGATTATTTACAATTATGGAAAACTTAACAATTAAACGATAACAAAAAAGAAAACAATAAACCAGTTTTTTGATATTGGGTGTTGCCTCCTAATTTGGGCAATAGATTTCGTGCTCCGAAACATTCCAGGAATTAGCATTCGAATATATTTCTGGGTCATGTTATTCCACTCCTCTATGGGCGTAACAAGAAGTTTATTTTTGTACGTATGTAGTCTTCCGCGGTCTCATACGTCTACCTGGACACTGTTACCACAGCTACCCTGTACGGGGTAGTTATACCCCCCTTGAACTCAATTTCACCCTCTCGCTCCCCTCAAGTAAATGTACCCCGCTCAGATATAAAGCAAAAGAATGTAAAATTAAAGCAAAAGAATGTAAAATAAAAATTGAAAAAATGAACAAATATTTAGGTTTGATTTTGAATCTACCGCGTTACATGAGCCGAGTACCCTTAGCAACGTTGGCATAGACTGAGTGTCTGGCGCCGCTGGCGGCGATTCCTTGGGTTGTGTCTTACTGTAAGACTCTTACACCACCGACATATAAAGGTTATGTCGATGTCTTACACCAGTGTTTCTCAAAGTGTGCGCCGCGGCGCCCTGGGGCGCCGTGGAACCTTTACTGGGGCGCCGTGGGCCACGGGGAGTCTGAAGGTACAACGTTTTACAACATAGATAACTGAGAGTAATACCTATTAATAAAAATCCTGTGATAATATGATAGTATCGTTAATTACAAAATGCAATCCGTTCAGACAGCCACCTACCTACTTTTATTAATTAAATATCTAGTGTAGTCTTTACGTGTCGAAGTAACCGATATTGTACACTATTAAAGTTGTCGGCACCCTCAAAGGTAATAAATCAATGAACTGTTACAAAATCAATGAGATTCCTACATAGAAATGAACCGGCAGCATTTCTATGTGTGGACTGGCGTTTCGTATTGGATAATTTTTACTAACCAAGTTTTGTGATTGTCTGAAGAATCATAAAATTGAATTTGAAGTCATGTTACGGTGACGAATAGAAATCGTGGAATGCGGCCTTTGGTTATCGCCGTCGTGTTCAGTTCAGGAACTGATCGCGATTTGAGTGTTGAAATTCGATATTGGTGCAGTTATATTTACTTAAAATTTTTGTTATCTATTTAAAATGTGGCGTCTTTGGACAAGTACTAATAGTAATAACGAGTGTGATAACAACGCATACTTTTTCCAGTGTAGTGATTCCAATAGCGATGGTGAACAATGCGAAAAAGATATACCAGGGAATAAGATTCGGATGCATTTGAATATTGAAACACTGAGACTATATTTCAATGTATATAAGAATCTGCATGTTGGTTTCGAGGTAAACAAACTATTACAAGCTACATCAGATTTGACCGAAATTCCTTTCGCAACAGTACCTGAAATAGTCAAAAACAAACCTTATGGACGCAAGACGCGATGTGATACAGGATTACCAAAACTTTTAGATCTTCATCTAATAAAATCATTGAAAAAACAATATACGACTGTTACAAAATCAATGAACTGTTACAAAATCAATGAGATTCCTACATTGAAATCATAAGGAATAAATTGAATACTACCGGCCATAACGTGAGCTGCTGTGACAAAACTCTACAGAATTGGAGAAAGAAACTAGGATTTAGATTTAAAATAATTAACAAGCGTCAAACAGTTATGGAAAGCAGAAGAATAGTAGAATTGCGTAACAAATTTTCTATTTGGACAAAACTTGGTGTGACACTAACGACACAATAATGAAAGGGTGGACTGATGGTTCGTGAATGTGTACGCCAAACAAGCTTGCAAACAAAGGATCGCGACTAATTGTGCATTGCGGAGGAAATAAAGGATATGGAAAAAAATGAGGACTGCAATGTTGACTATCATAAGAACATGAAAGCTAATATTTTCGAGGAATGGTTTGAAAACACATCGATCCCAAATTTGGATGCAATGACATTTGACATGTTTTTGATTACGATCGTCAAATTTATCATAGAACAAAGAACAACAATCATAGGTATACGTCAATAAGTCACTGTGATTGGTGTCATCATGTGAATGTGGTTCCACCCCGGTTCTACCCCGCTCCCTTCCAGAAATCTATCTCGATGAAAAAATGGCTTGTGGCAACACTGTACCTGGATAGTCCCAGGCATGCTCATTAGAATTTGCATCCGGGGAGCATGCGTGATCATTGCATATAGGTAATACGTGAAGAAGATGCAATGCAATGCTTTATTCAATAACTCATGAATTAGAAGCGAATCAAGATGATCAAAATAAATGAATAAACAATGTATAGGGAATGAAAATCTGTATTTCTCCATTATGTGTTTTTCGTGCACTTTCTTTTCCCTCGTATATTATGTATAAATCGGGCCTTGGTGTTTAATGTGAATTGATCTTGAATATGTTTCAAATCAAACAATTATAGATAATTAAAAAAACACTTGATTATAAATGTTTTTTGATGTTCAATTAGTCATATTCATCGATTAAACAGAGGGTCGAATGTCGTACCTGATTCAGATCTTCTACTTTCAAAGAATATATCAGTGTGATAATAGATTTCAATAATGAATGATATGGTTCATATCATCTAGTCTGATATTCTGGATCTTATCATTTGAATTGAAAATGTTGCAAATATTCGGTTCGACATAATGTTTCAATAATTTGGTAATGGGAGTTTCGTTGTTTCGATTCAACTTTTTACTGTAATTTAGGAAAGTATCGCTGCAATTAGTTGTATATGTTCCATTAGAACAGACTTGTTATAATCACGTTTTCATATTTAATAATACCAGAAAAAACTGTTACACTAATAAGTATATTTTATCAGCTCTATAAAAATATTAGTCAGTTTTCAATAAAGTATATGTTGTATAAATTTTTCAGAAATATATTTCCATTCTAAACTAAATAAACTTCGATCTTTGAACGTCTGTGTAAATAATATACGTTTGATATTAATTACTCATATCTTAAAACTCATAATCGTTGATATGTATTCGCTTTCCTGTATTATTCCTAAGAGTATGT
>NW_019292972.1:20323-42696 GCF_000500325.1 Leptinotarsa decemlineata | reverse complement strand
TAGTATTATCATCAACACGAAAAAACTACTTTTCGGTGAGTAATTTAAATGAGAACTCATTATTTCTTGTGAAATTGAAATAAGTTTTGTGGAAGGTATATTCATGAAAATTCATTGTTACAGAGCCCTGAAGAAGAATTCAATCAAATTCGAAACGTCTGCAAGAATACAATACAAGAAGGGTGCTCCCTAGACTGCTGTGCCACTCAACACCAGAAATACTCTGGTATGGAACATTGTCTAAACTATGAATGTGAAAACCACTGTCATCTTTCCTATTCTTGAAAATGAATAATTGTTGATTCAAAAGATAACTTTTCATCTCCATGTTGGAACTAGTTTTAGTTGGTCTATGGGAAACAAGTTATATATTTCACAATTCGCTTGAATCAATGTTTTGTGAGATTTAAGCCATAGGGTGAGTCAGCAGAATTGAATATTGACAGGAATTATTGACTCATATAATGATAATTCAATAGAATGAGGAAGAACATGCGTAGCAGTACGCTTGCTGGATAAGTTTGTTAATATTTTCAATAAAATCAATACCGTCCATAGGACATTATCTCATTCAATTTAATTGGAAATAACAGTTCTACGGTTTAAAAAACTAACTCAAAAATACTTACTACTTCACAAACAATTTTTTTGGATTTTTGCTTTTCTGACAATTATCAATCATATTTTTCAAACGATCTTTCCATTATTCATATATACCGTTGGAGATAGTTTCGAAGAACGAATAGCATTATTGTCAGAAATTATTCAGAGGTGTATAAAAATGGCCTGAAGGTACGAATTGAGTCTCATTGAAATGCTACAAAGCGTTTCACTTTTAAGTCAAGGTAATTGTAGTGTTACAATGGTTTATTTATGTACGTGAGGAACGAATTATATACATTCACTGAGAACCGTTTGAATTTTCATTTAGTATCATCAGAAAGGTGATGAAAATATTTTCTCAATTGATTCATCGATAGTCCTGATCAAAACTTTTTTCCAAATAATTTTCAAGTTTTTCGGTATCAATATCAGTTTTCTCAGTCAAATAATCCACCTGCAAGAGAAAATCATTCATAGATATGTACTATTCTGATCATTTCCATATTGATTCCAATTTAGGAGCCACCGGTAGACAGCTGTTTCAGCCTGTTGGGCATCGTCAGTATCGGGCAGGCGGTCCTTGACGTGACCAATCGTCTTCAGTTCATTCAGGTTGGAGCCCACCTCCCTTACCCTTTTAGCTGATTTTTTTCGAAGAAGGACAAATGGGTTCATGACTGAGGGGATGTTGGCGGCATAAAGTCCTCAGACATCAGTACCGCCCTTCACGGGGTACCCCTACCTGGCTGGGGTGGGATGGATGGAAAATCTATTTATCCGTTAACGGTGGACATGAGGGCCTCATTTGACAGAGTGTCTTGGCCTTCTACATCGAAAGGGGTCGTCTACAGCATAATCCATAGCTTCCCTAACTAACGAGCCTTGACGTGAATCATAGTCATCTCCATTTTCATCAGGTTGGAAATGTTTTCCCTCACCCTTACAACTGAGATTCGTCAGGAGGACGAATAGTTCATAACGTAAGGTGTTTTGGTGGCGACATAAAGGTCAATGACCTCTATGCCACTCTGGCCTTGTGTACCCCTTCCTGACTGGTATTTGATGAACCATCTGTTCATTTTAACAGACGTCGTGGGGCCTTCACTCAACCGGGGCCTTCTGAATCGAGGGGGGACGTCTATAGTGTAATCAACAGCTTCCCTGACTAATGGGTTATCATGAGTTTCCGCTGACTCGAAAACTCTCTGATTCCTCGACTGAATGGACTGCCGAATAGTTAACAGCTTCAAATCTCTGCGGATGGCTTCATTCCGCACGAACCATGGAGCATTCACCAGCAAGCATCCTGAGAAGTTTGTTTTGCAACCTTTCTAAAATGGAGAGGTTTGACGGGGCGGTTTGTCCCCAAGCACCTGAATTATACATGATGACAGGCTTGAACATCGTGATGTATAGTAAAATCTTATTTTCAAAATTGAGTTTTGAAAGGAGGACAAGTGGTTCATGACGTAGGGTGTTTTGGTGGCGGCATAAAGGTCAATGACATCTCTGCCGCTCTGGCCTTGTGTACCCCTTCCTGACTGGGGTATTTGTTGAACAAACTGTTCATTTCAACAGACGTCGTGGAGCCTTCACTCAACCGAGCGACGGGGCCTTCTGAATTGAGTGGGGACGAAGACTAGGTATATATTGTCAACGCCTGGTCCGTATCTGAAAATTGTAAATTGAGAATAATATTTGGGTAACTAGTAATTATACATTCTCAGTGTTTGCCTTTCTATTTTTATGAGAAAAAACTTAAAAAATATTCAAAAACAAACTCAACCTTCATACCAAATGAAGTATGTTCCTTCTGTTCGGAAAATATTTCGTACAAGTGAGATATAATCACTGTTTTATAAGGGACAGAATATTAAGCATACTGATGATGAATCAAAAATAATACTTTCGTAAAAAGGCGTATGTAATGAAAGATTCTTTCCATCATAAACTTTGATAACACTTCTTGAACTCGTGGGTTGGGCAACTTATCGGGCTCGTCTCCAGGTGGCGGATAGGAGAACGGCCAGAACATGGTCGCCAGACTCCTGGTCAGTGGCAGGAATAAGAACGATGAGGGGAACTAAAACTCTCCAAAAGCCTTTGCAAAACATGCCACCGTAGACCAGCTAAGGTGTAAGGAATCGTGCCGAGAGCTGAATGGCCGCAGGGTGATATGCAGTCACGAATGATCCCCTTAGAAAACGGGGTGAAACCTCATTGTAATTAGCCTTACTCTGGTAATGCGGGTCTCTGTCAGAGGTGACCAACTCTTCCCTTGCTACACGTGTAAACACACATGAATAAAACAAACACAAAAACAGAAACAACACATCACCTCGTGATGTGATACGAAGGCCAAGGCGTAGGCGCATTTGTGGCGCCGAGGCCAAAATGAGAAAGAGGGCGAAGGAGACAGGAGTGGCAGCAACCAGAAGTGCACCCTCATTCATCCCCACTCCACCTCCAACAGCAAGCACTATTCCTGCGGTGGGCGCCAAGAGTTCCGCCTTGAATAAAGGCAAGGAACCGGCTGCCCTTGCAGGAAAGCTCCCTCGCATGTGCACCTCCACGGAGGGAACCCCAAGGAATTTGAAGAAGCGGCGCAACGACAGTAATGTCGCTGCACCTTCCAAAACCTTCGCGGAGGCCACCGTGAGACACCTCAAGGTTGCCAAAGAGAGTGTGTGTTTGGCGAGTCTTGCCTATACCTGCCACTATAAAGGAGATGTCTCCTAGTGACCTATCCACCTTTATGGAAATCAGAGGATGGACGATGACCTAGGAGGACAACTCCTCGGGAGAATGTACAATGGGTCACATGTGGCCTAAATGCTGTGGTTCTACAATCACCCTCCCTACTCTACGGATGCAGAACATTCCTTGAGAACGACCTGAATGAAAAGCGCCAAAAGCACAGTTGCGCCGCAAATTGTTAAATAATGTTCAACCCAACTTGGTGACCGACTGAGTGAGTTGTTGCTGAGACTCCCAGATATAAACTTCATCATCGCAGTCTTTGCCGATACACTGATGATATCTGCCGCAGTAGCAGACGAAACATTTCGTACTTTGGGTTTCATCCGACCACAGCCTATCTATTGTAGTTAGGTAGGTCAAAAGTAAGTGAGTCTATTCGACCTTCCACCGCAACCCACAAGGGTTTATTGTGGCTCACACCTATTCATACTCGGCCAAATAAACCCAGCTTCTTAACGGAGGCGATTAGTTTCTATGGTGAGTGATCTTTCAGGCCTGTTAGACATCGTAGTTCATCCCTATTGTAGTACAACAACTGTTTGGTATCAAGCTTCGAAGGGTTAATAAACGCCTTGGAATGAGCCATTCCCGAAAGATTCTGCCAGAAGTCCATGAATCTTTTTGCTATCCAGGTGTTCAGTGTTTGTTTGAAAAAGCCCAAAGCGATGCCAATGACAGGTTCTGGTCCAATGATGCCGCTTGCAGCACCTTCCTTTGCAAGAGAGTCAGCAGCTTCATTGCCTTCCAGGCCAGTATGGCCAGGAATCCAGACCAGAGACAATCTGTTAAGTCTTCCTATCGAGGAGTCATTTTTGGCAGTTTGCTAACAATTTAGACATTGCTATCCATCGTATTTTTTTTATTATTTCTTTATTTCTTCATCAATATTGCTGTAGGTTCAGAGTTTCTAACAAAATATTCTATATTGGAAAGGGATCACATCAGGGATATTCTATGCATCTTGGTAGCTCCACTGATGAGACCTTTGGTGGGTCACAGAAACGCAATGTGTTGGATCATGAATGCATTGCTTTTGAAAGTTGCATAGAAAGACATAGGGCGAATCTCATTCAGCGGTCGATTTCCATGCTTGGCTTTGCAATAGATTGCCTTTGGAGGTCTAATTTATTCGTGGATCGAATCAATCCTATCGCTTAGTCATCCACCTAACATCAATACAAATTTTGTTTAAGGAATTCCAAAATTAAAATCGATAGTATTTTTGACTGAAATAACTCTGTCCTCCGGTCCAATTAATTACTCAATTCATCTCACTACAGTCGAAAATGTTCACACCTGGTGTTTCATGAGAAATATGGATCACCAACTGAGTTCTCAAAAAATAAAATAACACTTGAGTTTCAATCACATTTATTGAGAAAAATTAATATCACAGTTATGAGTATTCTATAAAACGACGTAAGATCCCGCATAAGGTGAGTAGGCAGTATATCCAGCAGAATATACAGAGGGAGCGACATAACTAGCATAAGCCAAAGGAGCAGAATAGGCAGATGTGTAGGCAACAGGAGCGGCGACAACTGGAGCAGTATAGGCTGCAAACAGGCTAGGATCTGGTGATGCCTTTGGATCAGCTTTTGCTTCAGGAGCGGGGTTAGCTATGGCAACGGCGAAAATGGCAACAAGAATGAACTGAAAATAAAATAATGAGAAAATGTATCATCACTGTGATGTAGAAATATCATTTTACGCTATTGAATATCTGTGAATGAGAAAATGCATATGAACTACGAAATGTTTTCAGATAATCAAATTGGACATAATGAAGTTATACTACATGGGATAAAAAATCTCGAGCCTAACACTAGTACTAACCTCCAAAAGGAAGCTGTTGAAATTTCATGACATTCCACTCATAAGTTTGGGAGTGATTGTGCTAAGAGTGACACTACTTTTGTTGTTATTTTTAAAACAATGGATCAAAAACAATTTCATGTTTAAATTTTACACTGCTTCTTGATGAGATAAAGCAATGGCTTGAAAAGTGTTATGAGGACTCCTATTCATCAGAAACAACAATTAAACGTTGGTTTGCTGACTTCAACGTGGTTGTAGGGACACCGATGATGCAGAACGCAGTGAACGTCCATAGAGGCAGTAACACCAGAAAACATTGAAAAAACCCATAAAATCATTTTGAATGATGGAAAAGTGAAGTTGCATCAGTTGGCTGACATTGTAAATATATCAAATAACGTGTTGGCTTTATATTGCATGAGCATTTGATTATGAGCGCGCGGGCTCACTGTTGACCAAAAACAAGAACGTATTGATGATTCTAAACAGTGTTTGGCCATGAAAAAAACTTAAAACCAGAATTTTTCCATCGATATGTGCCAATAGATGACACATGGATCCATCAATTCACTCCAGAATTGAAAAAATTCGTTATCCGAGTGGAGAGCAACTGGTGAACCTCGTCCAAAGCGCCGGAAAGCACAACAATCGATTAAAAAGGTTATGGCCTCGGTTTTTTTGGAATGTGCGTGGTGTAATATTCAACAACTATATTGAGAAGTGAAATAACATCAACAGTGAATATTGGAGTATTTGAAGGCCTAACTGACCCCATTTGGAGAAAAAGAAAGTGCTTCTCCATCATCACCATGCATAGTGTCACAAATCGATGAAAACGATGGCAAAATTGCATGAAATTGGCTTTGAATCGCTTCTGCATACACCATATTCACCAGATTTGGCTCCCAGCGACTACTGGCTGTTCGCAGACCTTGAAAAAAATGCTCACCGGAAACAAATTCCGCTTGAATGAAGAGGTTATTACTGAAACTAAGGCATATTTTGAGGCAAAAGATAAATCGTTCTGCAAAAGTGGTATTGAAATGTTTGAGCGGAGCCAGAGTGATTGTGTGGCTCTTGATGGAGATTTTGTTAATGAATGAAGCCTCAATTTGGCTCATTACAGCAAATGCAAGTTTGAGCAGAATAAAGTTGAGTTTAATTCATGACTTTTTCAAATTCACTTCGGAAAGTGTTCAAATTGATGTTTCAAATGTTGGGTTTCAATTTTTGAAGGGATTTGTTTCAAATTCACATATTGTGAACAGCGCCTATATCAAGTTGAAATAGTTTATACGTACTCAGATATTCTACTTTAAAAAAGGGAAAATTATCTTTATGAATCAACAATTAAGGCAAAATATAAATTATAGTTCAATACCACCGCCACAAGCCACATAAACAACAGTTGTTTTGTTATTTATTGATATAGAGAAAAATAGGTTAGGTACTCAAAATGTCATATGTCACTCGGAACATGAGTAAATAGAACAACATGCCTCTGAAATATATCTTTGTTTGTCTCACACAGGTAACAGATTCGTTGTCCTTTATTAGCTGTAACCGATGTTGCCAAATTGTGAAATAGAAACGAATCCCTTTAAATGTTGAATACATTATTTCATTCCTCTTTCTTAAGTATTTGAATAATTTTTTAAAGAAAAAGGTTGAAATGATAAGTTTCAAATGCGTTGTTTTATAGCTCTTTTATGAAAACTACTTGATTTTCGTCAGGAGGAACATTCCCCATTATGAACGAAAAAACAAACGCGTTTTCTTTCTTAGGCCCGTGACTTTTCAGCCCAGGTGTTGGGTATGAAAATAAGATAATGATAAATAACGTATACATCAATACTTACCAATTTGAACATTTTGATTTGGTTTGTTTTCTTGATTTTCAACTGTCAAGTGATATCTTATCAATCATTCGTCAACATTTATACTAGTTTTTTCAGTGGGGATAGAACTAATTGAAAACTATCAGCAATAATGAAGGTTATTAAATAAACATGTCCATCAGTTGACTCTGATTATTATGCAATAGAAATTTCAATTCGTTATTGAATCGACTTATGTATGACCAATTTCAATGAAGTATCAGTTCAATGTGTGTACGTGATCAATGAAAGTCATGAAATTATGGAAATTATTTCGGTTATCTATTTAGGGTACTGATGAAATTATGTGAAAAACAATTTTCATTCACTGAAGTAAAAATGAATGTATCTGTAATTATATTATGAAGAATGGAGATTTTTTGTTCGTGGGATGTATGAGCCACATTTAAAAATTATTATAACGCTCTGAGAATGGTGCTGTTAGATTATATTCAGTTGAAATACCGGTCTGGCATAATTCATTGCAGGAGACAGCCGCTCTCCAAATGAGAGATTTGGAATTGTGGGGTTCATAGTTTATTGAATTGTATCTCTGAATTGCTCTTGGTGAGAAATGAGCCGATGGAATACTTCTCGTGAAAGTATCTATAAGAAAAGGAAACCTCCAAACTTCCTTCAACGTTCCAAACTATGTTGATTGTGTGTTTTCAAGCAGGTGAATCGCTTTGTTGTGGATAGAATCTGGCAGTCTCATGTTATAACCACGGTAGATCCTTTTCTGTCAACAGTGTATCTCTGTATCTGTAGAGTGGGGAGGGTGAGTGTAAGCCCACAGTACTCAGGCCACATGTGACTCATTGTACATCTTCCAGAGGAGTTGTCCTCCTAGGTCATCGTCCATCCTGTCCTTTTCAGGAAGGTGGACAGGTCACTGGGAGACATCTCTATTAGTTATTTTAATACANGGGCACTCGCACAGGACATGCCTGACAGTCTCATCTTCCTGTTCACACATCCTGCATAGAGGTGTGTCCACTAGCCCTATATTATGGAGGTGGTTCCTTAGTTGACAGTGGCCAGTCAGAAATCCTACTGTTAGGCGTAGATTTTTCCTGGTCATTGCCAGATATTTCTTCGGCGCCAGCTTCCCAGGGTCGCCCAAGGTGATCCTGGCAAGGTTAAATCCTTTGGTTTCGTCCCATCTCTCTAAGTATTGAGCATGGGTGTAACATTTGACTAGTTCCACAATTGTCGAAGTCGTCAGACCGTAGGTTCCACTGGGTCCTAAAATTCTCAGTCCAGCCGCTTCCTTGGCTAAAGAGTCGGCAATGCGATAACGTTAACACCTGTCGTTCCCTTTGAACCACCTTAGTCATTATCTACCGAGGCTTTGGCTAAATCTTGGTGACACTCTAGTACTAGCCCTGAGGTTATACGTTGCCTGTTTGAGGCTAATAGGGCTTGTCTGCTGTCAGTGCAGATTGTTATGTTTTTGCCAGAAATTCCTTTCTTGTTTATTTCTTTTGTGGCGATTAAGATACCAGCCAGTATTGTTTGGATCACGCTGGTATTTCTTCCCATTCCCCAATCAATTCTTAGGCTTAGTGATCTGGAGTACACTCCACACCCTGAGCCTTCGTTGGTTTTTGAGCCGTCTCTATAAATCCGTATTGCATTTGTATGATCTAACTCTATGTTCTGCCTAATTTTTATTTTGTAGGGTTCATCAAACACAAACCTGGGTTCAATTGCATCGCTTGTTACCTGCAGCAGAGGTTTCGCAGTAAGCGATTCCCGCCACAGGCCCAGCCTCAATTGACCCATTCCTACTTCGAGGTTTACACCAGTCGTGCGCAATCGTACCATGTCGACAGTGTAATAAACAAAAAAAAGTATCTGAATGGTAGAAATAGATTTCTCAACCGAGAAATCCTCGTGAAATCCCACTCAGCTGTCACCAGTGTAATAATACTCAACTGTCTATCAATCCTTGTTAACTCTCTCGCTATTGCCATGTTTGTTTTATTCAAAATGAAATTTGGCAGCTGTTATCACCAGATGCAGATGTCTTCAGATCAAAATTTTGATGTTAGGCAATTCCTAAAAGGCTGTAGGGTTCGTGCCGATCGCACAAAGGCCGGTCTTTTTGAAACCTGATCATTTTGTATATCTACTTATATTCTCTCGAATCATATGGATCCAGAACCGATGCCAAATATGCTCTAACTATTTCAGTATTTGTTAAAATGCTTTTCACTTACTATTGTCTGGCCGTTAGATTTACTACGAGATCTCCGATCTTCTTTTTTTTTCAACTCCATCTCACTCTACAAGGATGGTATTTTTCTCAGTGCAAGAGAAAATAAAATTTCGAGGTTTCAAATATAAAGTATAATGAGTAAAACAACAATTCCATGGACAAACAAACAAAAACAACGTGTGAAATCAACGTGTGAAAAAATGTTAAACTCTATAATATAAGAAGAAATAGAACAATAATATTCCTTGAATATTGAAAATAATATTCTGAAATGAAACTTGGCTGAATATTGGCTCAAAAAGTTCCAGCTGCATACTGTCATCCAGTTAACAGATATAATATCGATTTGATAGCTTGCCACTGATATCAGAATCGCATATCTGGTGGTATTGAATGATAACATTTCAAAAGTATCAATATTTTGATATTGTTCAAATATTGTTCGGAACTACAGGTTTCAGGAGCAGCTACCACTGGATTAGTATAGGCAGAGGCAATTGGGCTAGGGCCAGGAAATTCTTTTGAATCAGCTTTTGTTTCGAAAAAACGGTCAGCTAGAACCGAAAATGACAACAAAAACACACTGAAAAAAGTATCACGTTCATTTCAAAACATTTTAATGGAATATCGTTGTTGATGACATTTCAGAATTATTACATTTGATAATAGTACTAATAATCTGAAAAAAGGGGTTGGTTGGGTAACAGAATCAATTTTTTCTTAAAAAAAACAATTGTATTTTTGCCGACGTTTTGAATTTATTCGAATTCTTCTTCAGGGCTCTGTAACAATGAATTTTCATGAATATACCTTCTACAAAACTTATTTCAATTCTACAAGAAATAATGAATTATCATTTAAGATGCTCACCAGAAAGTAATTTTTTTGTGTTGATAATACTATTTTAAAAATCATCAGACATAAAAGATACGTATTTAAAAAATGAAAATGAAAAACACATTGCAAACAACAAATTTTCGAGACAACACCAACACAAAACGACATGAAACAAACGAATGGCTTTATCTCTGATTCTGATAAGGTGGTGTCTGTTTTTTAATCAATGGCAGAAAGAAAAAGAATGAAAAAAGTGTAAATTATTCATGTATTTTACGTATCGAATTAAAATATGCGGTATTAAGGCCATCGACATCTCTCCTAGTGTTAACACTATCGCATTTGAGGATATGTATCATTTCGCATAATTACATAGTAAAAAATAATTCTCCTAGAGCCCTTATTAGAAAAATAATTGAACAAGTGAGATTCTCCTCCCAAAATACAGGGGCGAAACCCAAATATCAAAAAATTCCATTTGTAGAAAATGCATCTGTTAAACTTGGAATGCTACTCAATACCGAAGAAATGAAAGTGGCTTTTTAAAATGAAAATATAGTTGGAAAGCATTTTTTCTCGAAACAAAAAACCGAAACACCACAATAAATACAATCCAATATCGTGTACAAATTGAACTGTGGAAGCTGTAACAAACGCTATGTTGATTAAACCGGACGGTATCTTAAAACACGAGTTTCAAAACACATGAGAGACTCTTAGAATCTGAATATGAAAAATCCCACAGCTCTCGTTGAACATGAAAAAGAATATGGACACATTTTTGATTTTGATCACCCAACTATTTCAGATGTTCAACCATACTTATCAAAAAGACTTTTGAGCGAAATGATACATATCCTCAAATGATAGTGTTAACACTAGAAGAAATGTCGATGGCCTTAAAACCGCATATTTTAATTTTATACGTAAAATACCTGAATAATTCACACTTTTTCCATTCTTTTCCTTTCTGCCATTGATTAAAAAACAGACACCACCTCATCAGAATCAGAGATAAAGCCATTCGTTTGTTTCATGTCGTTTTGTATTGGTGTTGTCTCGAAAATTTTATTCATAAATAAGTACTTTCTGATCATTCCCATATTGATTCCAATTTAAGAGCCACCAGTAGACAGCTGTTTCAGCCTGTTGGGCATCGTCAGTATCGGGCAGGCGGGCCTCGACGTGACCAATCGTCTTCAGTTCATTCAGGTTGGAGCCCAGCTCCCTCACCCTTTTAGCTGATTTTTGTTGAGTAAGGACAAATGGGTTCATGACTGAAGGGATGTTGGCGGCATGAAGTCCTCAGACATCAGTACCGCCCTTCACGGGGTACCCCTACCTGGCTGGGGTGGAATGGATGAAAAAACTGTTTATCCATTAACGGGGGACATGATAACCTCATTCGACAGAGTGTCGTGGCCTTCTACATCGGGAGGGGTCGTCTACAGCATAACCCATAGCTTCCCTAACTAACGGGCCTTGACGTGTATCTTAGTCATCTTCGTTTTCATCAGGTTGGAAATGTTTTCCCTTACCCTTTCAACTTAGATTCGTCAGGAGGACGAATGGTTCATAACGTGAGGTGTTTTGGTGGCGACATAAAGGTCAATGACATCTATGCCGCTCTGGCCTTGTGTACCCCTTCCTGACTGGGATATTTGATGAACAAACTGTTCATTTCAAGACACGTCGTGGGGCCTTCACTCAACCTAGCGACGGGGCCTTCTGAATCGAGTGGGGTTATCTATAGTGTAATCTACAGCTTCCCTGATTGATGGGTTATCATGAGTTTTCGCTGACTCGAAAACTCTCTGATTCCTTAACTGAATGAACTGCCGAATAGTTAACAGCTTCAAATCTCTGCGGATGGCTTCATTCCGCACGAACCATGGAGCATTCATCAGCAAGCATCCTGAGAAGTTTGTTTTGCAACCTTTCCAAAATGGAGAGGTTTGACGGGGTGGTTTGTCTCCAAGCACCTGAATTATACATGATGACAGGCTTGAACATCGTGATGTATAGTAAAATCTTATTTTCAAGATTGAGTTTTGGAAGGAGGACGAGTGGTTCATGACGTAGGGTGTTTTGGTGGTGGCATAAAGGTCAATGACATCTCTGCCACTCTGGCCTTGTGTACCCCTTCCTTACTGGGGTATTTGTTGAACAAACTGTTCATTTCAACAGACGTCGTGGAGCCTTCACTCAACCGAGCGACGGGGCCTTCTGAATTGAGTGGGGACGTCTATAGTGTAATCAACAGCTTCCCTGGCTAATGGATTATCATGAGTTTCCGCTGACTCGAAAACTCTCTGATTCCTCGACTGAATGGACTGCCGTATAGTTAACAGCCTCAAATCTCTGTGGATGGCTTCATTCCGCACGAACCATGGAGCATGCGCCAGCATCCTGGGAAGTTTATTTTGCAACCTTTCCAAAGTGGAGAGGTTTGACGGAGCGGTTTGTCCCCAAGCGTCTGAAGCATACATAATGACAGGCTTGAACTTAGTGTTGTATAATAAAATCTTATTTCTTAGACTCAACTTAGAGTTTCGATTGATCAGAGGATAGATTTTGGCTATCCTCATTTGTACTCTGTTCTTAATATAGTCGATGTGATTTACCCAGGTGAGTCGGCGGTCTACCCATAGACCTAGGTATTTGACTCGCGTTTGTCATTCGATCTCCCTGCCTGAAATCGTGACTCTTGTATCTGGAGAAACGTTACGCCTCCCCAAATCTATCGCCTGAGTTTTTCCTGGGTTCACCCGAATCTTCCACTCCTGGTACCAGTTTTGAGGTCGTCCAATGCGCGTTGCATGTAGACGGCCGCCAACCCTCAACTCATGGAAGAAGCGAGGAGAGCCGTATCATCGGCGTATAAGGAAACCTTCACGTGATCGAACCTCGGAAGGTCGCTCACGTAAAGGCTGTACAGTGGAGGAGACAGCAAAGCTCCTTGAGGCACTCCAGCTTGAATTTTCCTGACAAGAGACAGGGTTCCTTCAACTCGGACCTGAAATGTTCTGCCCTTCAGAAAGGACCTAATCCACCGGATCAGGCCCCGAGGCAGGTCGAAATCGAGCATTGTATGTATTCTCGGTCAAAGGCTTTCGAAATGTCCAGGAGGAAAAGAGGGACTGTCTTCCTATTATTAGGCTCTGAAATGGAGTTTTCGACCAGTCTCAGAGCTTGGTGGAGTGTGCCCTCCTGAAGCCGAATTATTCATCAGGCAGAAAATTTCGGTCTTCAACTTCTTCGGTTAGCCTTTGCAGCACAACACGTTCAGCCAGCTCAGCCGTTGAGAAAAGCAGACTAATCGGACGATGATTCTGGGGAAACAGCGGGTTCTGGCCCTGTTTCGGAATCATGACAACTACGGCATGCTTCCATCTTCGGGGGAAGTATCTGAGGGCGATTGAGCTGTTTATTATATCCAATAGATATTTGATAAAGTTCTCCGGGAGCTGCTTCAACAACCTATTGTTGATTGAATCAATTCCCGGAGCCTTCTTGGGTTTGGAGGCCCTAATGAACCCCTTCAGTTCTTCCTCCGAAGCTGGACGGATCACGTCGTCATCATTTTCCCTGAGGATTCGCTGAACTCGTTGTTCCAGCCGGATATCACGGTCAATATCATCATCCGGATCAACGTTGAGCTGAAACTAATTCTTCATTGTGTCTGCAAAGGCCAACGCCTTCTCGGTGGGGGAGTAGCAGATACCGCGCTGTCCATGAAGGGGGAAGGAAGCGGTTTTTCTCTTCTTCAGCCTGCGGGTGACTCGCCATAGCTCATCATCCCCAGGTTCCAGAGATTCCAAACACTCACTCCACCTCTCGTTTCTGTAGTCAATGATGGCCTGTTTGACTTGGTTGGCCATCCTGCTAGCCGTAGCCTTGTCTCCAGGGTAGAGAGTCCACTGATAAACTCGTCTGAGTCGATTTCTCTCCCGGATAAGGTTTTTCATCCTGGAAGGAAACTCATTATAGCTTCGCAGAGGACACTCTGTCCTGGTTGTGGCTGCGCGGAAAGCGTTGTTCACAGACAATTGGAAATCCGCCACCGCCGCGTCGAGACCGTTGCGAGTTTAAAGCGCCTCACGGTCCGTAGGTGTCTCCACTAGATGAACCTTGAAGGCTTCCCAATCCGTGGATGATCTTATGCCATAGTCCTGGGGAGGGGAATCATCACCCAGCATCAGTATGACTGGATTATGATCTGAGTCTAGTTCCGACAAAGTGTACACTTCACAGGACATGGCAGGCCTTGACGTGAAAAAGCATGAACAGTACTTGTTAAAAAAAACTGCGTAAACGCAAGACATAAGTGGAACCACCTATTGGTGTAATACCCAAGTAAGTTTGCCAAGTTTTTATGTCGGAATAATTGAAAATCGACAACTGCGATAGCAGAAATTTAGAAAGCTATCTTGGAATGTCATCAGAAAACGAATCCACATGTTTATAGAAATAATATGGAATCGAGAAATGTTAATGCAGTCAAGCTTCTAGGAAATTTATCCATGAAAATCAAAAGATAAATAGATAAGTAGGTACTATTGTGATCATTCCCATATTGATTCCAATTCAAGAACCACCGGTAGAAAACCAAGAACAGTACTTGATAGAAATAACTGCGTGCACGCAAGCGAGACATAAGTAGCACCACTTATTGGTGTGACAACTGAGTTAGTAAATTCAACATTAAACCAATTTTTGTGATACTCATTATATTCCTTTCACGTACTCACGTTTCTGAATGAACACATGAGGTAATTACTTTTTTGATCAAGTATATGTATAATTTCCTATAATCAATGAACTAAATGGATGTTTACTCGATTCCACAGTTCAATTTCAAAACCTTCGCTGACTTTTGAAAGAAGGTTTTGTCTACAAAAATACGGTAGATATTTCCACACATACATTTTTTCTCATCTACGTTCGAAACCTCTTCAGCATCGAGATTTTGTAGCTTCTCCAAACAAACCTTTTGATATACGCTACTCAACTTAGTCTATTATATTTTCATGAACCAATCCGTTGGTTTCTGTACTATCACATGAGTGAAAAAAACTCTTCAAAACTTAGTTTTTATTGAATGCACCTCGACTATCACAGAATATCTCACAGTACGACATAGGATCGTGTATAGGGGGAATAGGCAGTATATCCGGCGGTATATACGGATAGAGCCACATAGCCAGCATAGCCTAATGGAGCAGAATAGGCAGAGGTATAGGCTACAGGAGAAGCAACAACAGGAGCAGTGTAGGCTGGGGCAATCAGACTCGGATCGGGGGACGCCTTTGAATCAGCTTTAGCTTCAGGGGGGGTGCTGTAGCAATGGCAACGATGGCGACAAGAATACACTGAAAAAAAATCATTTTGATTTCCAGGGAAGTCTGAAATTTTCACTCAATTTTCATATTATTCCGTATCTATCAACTGTGCATTTATGGAAAGTCATCAGTCTATCTCTCATTGCTTAGAAAGCCATACTTTAAGAATTAGGTCACGAATTTGGGCGTTGTGTGCTCATTTTGATTTCAAAGATTCAGTTAGGGAGTTGTATATCATCCATGTTTACAGAAAACACAAAAAATCCTATCAGACAAATCTATTGAACTATAATGGTCAACCCCTCAATTAAAATAAAAGTTGAAAGTTGGATATTGGGACAATCAAGAATATTTGCTCGTCTGTAGGTCTGCCAAATAAAAATTTGCATAAATTGAACCCCTTCATTGATGAAGAAGGGATACTCAGGGTAGGGGGACGATTACAATTATCTATGCTGGATTATACGAAAAAGCCCTATGTTGTTGTCAGGCAAACATAGGTTGTCTATGTTGATTTTTGAGTCCAAACATAAAAAATTACTTCACGGTGGACCAAATTTGGTATTGAGTTCAATTCGCGAAAACTATAGGGTTTTAGGTGGTAAAAATTTGACTAGGAGGGTTACACATCAATGTGTAACATGTTTTAGGGTTAATACGAAACCACTTCAACAAGTTATGGGTGTACTTCCGAAGGAGAGAGTAACCCATACTTCTTCATTTCCTGTAACTGGTATAGACTATGCTGGTCCTTTTATTATAAAACATATCCACGGTAGAGGTGGCAAAGTCAATAAATGTTATATTTACCTATTCATTTGTTTTTCTACCAAAGCAACCCACTTAGAGATTGTGTCGGACTTGACAACTAAGGCATTTCTTGCAACATTTCGCCGATTTGTCTCTAGGCGAGGTAAACCATCCCAAGTGGTTTCTGACAATGGGTCTAACTTTATTGGAGCTGATGCTGAACTTGGGCAAATAGGTGCGTTTCTCGAAAACCAGGCTGATTTTTTCAAAAAAATTTAAAATGAAGGAAAAACTTGGAAATTCATCCCAGTATATTCCTCAAATTTTATAGGTTTATGGGAGGCAGGTGTTAAGTCTTGTAAACATGCTTTGAAAAGAATATTGGGTGAAGGTTCGTTAACATATGAAGGGTTCTCAACTTCAATCACCAAAATTGAGGCAATCCTCAATTCACGTCCGCTATTTTCTTCATCATCCAGCCCTAATGATATGGATGTCCTTACTCCTTCTCATTTCCTCATTGGACGACGTTTGACTTCGTTACCAGACCCAGATGTTCGGGAAGTTTCAACCAAAAGACTGTCCAAGTTTCAAAATCTCCAAATGCTTCTTCAACATTTCTGGTCCCGCTGGTCTTCTGAATACATCACTGAACTGCAACAACGATGTAAATGGACGAAGGAGAAAGTCAACCTACAAGTTGGACAACTCGTCCTCATCAAGGATAATAATCTGGCCCCGTTGTTTTGACGCATGGGAAGAGTTAGCAGTTTTTCCTGGTCCAGATGCAAAGTTTCAAGTCGCCACTGTAAAAACTTCAAATGGTGAAGTGAAGCGTGCCGTAACAAAACTAGGTGTAGAATAGATTGTAGCTTAATTTGATCATATATAGAGCATTCCTTTAGTATTTTCTGTTGAAAGGCACCCTTTCAAGGTGGAGGGTATGTTCAGAATGTCATCACTTTTTATATTTTGTGTAGACGTTCAAGATCTGGCAACATTTACTGTCTTGTATTTGTAGGTGAATGTTTTTTCGTCATCCAACAACTGCATCATCCTTATGTATGTAGGTAGACTTCTGACCCTTGTCACATGTTGGGTTTTAGATATTTGAAGTGGTGTTAACAATAACATTTTGTGCGATTGAAGCAGAATAAAATAGCATACAGTCGACGAAAGTTGTGTTGTAATAATCTAAGAAAGTGAACAATAAATACAGACAGCAAACCCTGGAGTTTTTCTTGTTGAGAATAATTGGAGTTCAAATTCAAGGGGCTAAACCCCAACATCTGTCAAGACATGAAAATTCATTAATTATTTTCATTGATGGCTGAAATAATTCTTCAAAGTTTTTCTCATCTTCAGTGTTTTTATGAATAAGTTATCTCAATAAAATTTACGTGTATATACCGCTTTAATTATGATGGTAGTCATGATTATAATTGAAATAAAGTATCAATATTATGAATTTCCCCACGACAAGTAAATGTAGTGTGAATTCGATATTTAATAATTTTCATCAATATAATCAGTACTTTAATTTGTTTATGAATGAATAAATTATTAATTTTTATCAAATAATTTTCAAAAAATATTCATTCATTTCGTATATATTTCACAACATTTTCAATAGTTGATCAACATTGATCATTTTCAATGAAAAGTGAATCATCGGTAGAATATGAGAAGTCATGAATATAAAGAAAATTGTGATTTTATTATTTGCATTCAGCTTCACTTGGAAATTTAAAACTAATGATCCAAATAGTGAAATTGTCGGTGTGAGGTTTATATTTTATTCAATTAAATTTTTATCAAAAAAAAATATTCATTATAACATTTATTTATTCAATCAACTGAGAACAACTTGTATCATTGGCGAATAGTTTCATTTTGAGAACTTATGATCACTACTATGAGTTTTTATTATCAATTGACTTTATTAAATATAAGAGACAATTCCAAATAATTACTACTGCATCTGAAAAATATGTGGCTTCGTTTTTGGTAGTCAGTAGTGGAATTCATAAACTTTTTATTAATTGTAATTGGCATTTCTAGCAATTTTTAGTAACTGAAGAAAATGAACATTCACCAGTTTGAACATTTTGTTAAATTGTCTCGAAAAATAATTTTCAATTGATGATAACTGCACTCATCTTCAAATGTATATCACAGACCTGTATTGACCAAAAGAATAGAGGAGAAAATTTCATTGAAAAACTTGGTTGCTAACAACCATTGCGAATTCTTTCAATGCTTTTGATTAATTAATTAATATTCTACGGAGTTTCCAATTTATTATTTAGCCGATTGATTTCTATGTCACGGTCTCGACCTGTTCTTCTAATAGCCATCGAAGCTAATATTTTGACTGGCAATTAAGATGGGTGAGAACGAAACCATACTTGTAAGCATATTTATTCTTGAATTCTTGCATTAGGAGCACTCGAATTTTGAAATACTGAATTTCAGGTCACTTTTATGATACGAAATTGTTTTTCTGATTTGACGAATGCATTCATTGTACATAGGTGTCTACATTCGATTTAGTTTGGTATATGGAGTGCTTCCTCCATGTTTGGATTTTTATCACGAGATGGAGCTAACAGTAACTCATTGTACTTGACTGACGAAGATTATGTATCAAGTAGAATACTAAAGAACAATGGTGTTTTGATAAGATGATCTAATCTGTTACAAAGAAACATTCCGAAACTGATTTGGAAACGAGTATCCCAATAATTTTGGTAAAGTCCTGCTACTAGACAAACGATAAGCATCTGCAAGAAATTTCTGTACGAAATAACTTATACAAGGTGTAAATTTGAAAACTTTCCACGCTCAATATCTTCCTTCCAGTGAATAATATGAGGAAACGAAAAAACAAGTCAATTTCATTGTCAAGGGGCACAGTTTCAAGGACTATTTGTAGCCCTCATGGTTCAACTCCCAGGGAGTGGAAGATCTTGAAATGGGAAGGGGTGTCATGTGGCACATCATTTTGATTGGCGTTCAATTCTGCTTCTAATGGTACCTACCCTGACTTATTATTTATTGATAAGCATTTTTCGACAAATAGCGTTCTAAACTAATACATGAGATGCTTTATTGTATTGACTAATTTCAATGAAAATGGTTAGGGGAGTTGATGGCACCGTTTCAACCCTTGAATGACAGGAATAAATGTATAACGCGTGGGATTTTTATTTGCTTGTTATTGTCCTTTCACAAAATAAAATTCAATTTAGAAAAAAGACATTTCAAACATAAAATCTACTTATGCTTATCTTATCAACTGTTCAAAATGTTGTCCATTTTGCACTAAACAGTAATAAAGTCTGTTTTCGAACTCATCCCTAACATTACGGAATAGTTCACTAGGACTGGGATGCTGCTGTTATTTGTCTTTCGAGTTCTTCAACATCAGAAGGTTGTGTTTTATAAACAACGAATTCAAGATGCCCCCAAAGAAAGGAATCTAAGGGTGTTAAATCCGGTGATCTCGGAGGCCATTCAACTGCTCTCCATCTGCCAATCCATCTTTCTGGAAATCTCTCGTTCAACCAATGTCGGAAGTGAAGGAAATACTGAGGTGGAGCACCGTCCTGCTGGAAATATAACAGATCCTCCTGCAAAAGTTCATTACCTTCTGCATCCATTGGAGTTTCTAGCTCGTGAGTTATAACACGATCGATGGTCTCTTCAAGCATTTCAAGGTACCGATTGTCAGTCAAGTTTTATTCCGGAAATAATGGACCAATAATGGAATTTTCAAGAATACCAGCCCAAACATTAACTTTTATGGATGTTGTGTATGCCCTTCCCGAAAATTATGTGGGTTCTCGTTACTTCAATAGCGACAATTTTGTCTATTATCATTGCTATCCAGAAAAAATGAACATTCATCGCTGGAACAGATTTCTACCAGAAGATTAGGGATTGTATTGACTCGATAAGACATGATTTCACAAAAGTCTACTCCATGTTATCATTATAATCCTCGTGGAGCTCTTGAAGAATCTGCATTTCATAAGAATGAAATTTATGCATTTTCAATGCTTTTCGCAGTTTCGCGTAACATTCCCGCCTGTTCTGATACTGATTGTAAGGAGCTCGTGGGCTCTGCAGCAAATGTTCTCACAACTTCAATTTGACCTACTTCATTTAGTACTCTGGAGTTATTTATTTTTTTATTTGTCACTGAACCAGTTTCATAAAACTAATTCACAAAATCGAGTACATGCCGGTGACTTACATTACAATTTGGATGCCTTTAGTTAAAAAGGTAAGCCGCCCTACGTGCGCACTTTCCAACTTCTCCATAAATAACAATCATTTCGATTCCATTTTAAAACATATAAACCATTTATACACTTTTATACACTTATTAAAGTAATCACTGAACAGCCCAACTGGTACAACTGTCCAAATTTGTGAACCAATTTTTTACTATTTTACTATTAGACTCCTTTTTTATGTAAATCAGTTGGCGCTAATGGCCAATGTTGCCTCAATTAAATGGTTGATACGGTACCACTTAATATGCTTACCAGTTCTGGTCAAACCATTCGTCTCAGTATAAGCATACTAATAATTACTTCTGTTAGTTCAGAACCTTCTTTCTCGGAAAACTCTCATGAAAAAGTTAGGGTACCATTGGGGCACATCAAAATGATGTGCCCCATTTGAAATTCTAAGGGTTACATCTACCCCTTCTAGGGGGTTGAATCACGAGGGTTACAAATAGTCCATGAAAGTGACCTCCTTGACAATAAAATTGAACTGTTTTCTCGATTTCTCATATTGTTGACTTGAAGGGAGATATTGAGGGTGGAAAGTTTTCTAAGTGATACAGTGTAAAATCATCTGAAGTAATTCAATACCATTCCGAAAAGTAGTTATTTTCAAGCAGGTTTTGAAAATCATCTGTGATATTCTAGGATGTTTCAGAACGTTTTAGATTAATTCTGAACAATCCAGAATGCTTCAGTAAGTTCAGGAATGGTCTCGAATATCTCTGATGGTTCTGAACTGTTTTCAAATAATTCAGAAGGCACAAATTATACCACTTGCATTACAGGTAAAAACGTAAATTTCATACATGAATGGTGATAGAGTACAAACACAAAATAACCTCGGTTCGTTCCACAATAACCTGGGATGTTGCAAAATGTTCATGAACATTACAGATCATTACCGAAAATTCCACTGAATTCCAAAATGTTCCATCATGTCCTGGACTCTTCTAGAATGTTGTTTAGGGCGAAAGTCATAGCCCCTCTATCATTAAAATCTCGCCCTTCAAGTAGAAAATGGGAGTGTCCTTCGCTGATGAGACCTTGGACTTTCTACAATGATCTGGGACCTTTCAGGATTTTCTCGAGTGTTTCAGACTATTTTCGACTATTCCACCATATTTCAGAGTTTCCCGAGATTTTTTGGAAAACTTTGAATTTGAATACTATTAAGTACTCTAGAGGGAAAAACGTTTCATTCTGAGAAATCATCATAATAATCGGAAGAAACATGTTGGTGATTGAAATAAGTACCATTTGGTTCATATTGTTTCTTCCTTCACGGAAGTGATATTCAGCGATAACGCTTAACCGGATTTGAAATCCCTTACTCAAAGATGCTGAGGTGGCAGCAGTGCAACAGAATGTAACAGGTAATAACACTTCGGCCAAAGATGATAAGGTGGCAGCAGTGCAACGCAATGTAACAGATAATAACACTTTGGCCACTAATTGGTCTTTGTTATAACCAATTAGAAAGGCGGGTTACCTATGTCAACATAAATATAGCTTACGAACTAGAAATCACGAGTTATCGGTGAACCACCAGGATGAATAGACCTCTGAAGAAGCCAGCCACTCGTGCTGGCGAAATGTTAGAATACAGTCCCAAACCACGACGGCCTTTAAACCTGAACGGAGATCGTAACACTGAATTCAGTTTGGTGTGTTATTTAATCAACAGGAAATATCAATTACATGAAATTTTGTGAATTTCACTAGTTCGGACTTCCATTGTCTACTATATAAAATGATATGAAATCCCTGAAACAACTAAAAAAGAAGAATTGAAAATTAATAGCTGAAAATAATAATTATATTAACCAAAATAAACCTGAAATGAAATAATAGTGAAATAAAATACAAG
>NW_019292972.1:0-20128 GCF_000500325.1 Leptinotarsa decemlineata | reverse complement strand
ACTGGTTCTCGATCCAGCTGTTCTCTAATTTTCCATCTGAACTCTTCTGCCTCGGTCTGGTCAATAAGGGAACTGGTGGATTCCACTGCAGTAATTATCTCCAAAGTGGGCACAGATGTTGGCGTAATGGCGAAATTTAGGCCTTTCCTCAACAAGGATTCCTCTTTTCCCGTGAGCGGGCGGGAAATCATGTTGATGACGTTGGCGGCTTCATAGTTGTCCTGTTTTCGGTCTGTATTTTTTTTCTCATTTCTTTATTTATTCAATTGTTCTATTTTAACTTATATTTTATTTCACTATTATTTCATTTCAGGTTTATTTTGGTTGATATAACTATTATTTTCAGCTATTCATTTTTAATTCTTCTTTTTTAGTTGTTTCAGGGAATTCATATCATTTTATATAGTAGACAATGGAAGTCCGAACTAGTGAAATTCATCATGAAACATTGTCAATCACCTTCAAACAAATGAAATTTTGTATCAGAAGTAAAATTTTGGAAGAATAGCTGCTAGAAATAAATTATTGTACCTGTATGTCTGTTAATTACTGTACCTCTATGTCTGTTCGTATGCAGACGCAAAATTCAAATATTACTTCAAAGATGTTCATATAGTTCCAAGTAATAGGCTAAATGATATAAACGGAAAGTTTATGTGAATAATTCATTATTATTTTGTGAAAATTGGTGAAGTATGACGATGTTATGAAACAGAAGTCGGAACGGTATTACTATCCGGCGAAACCGAAGAGTTTTCGTCAAAAACGAAGTGTAATACGTCCATTATTAATACTTATGAACAGTTTTTAAATCATGACAGAAGAAAAAATGTTGGTATATATGCTCTGCCACTTTTGTTGAGCCAGATCTTATTGATAGTTTTGAATATTTGAGTAGGTATATGATACTTGTTGGATATAATCCAAAGTCCTTCGTGGTAGTAGCCAGAAGAAAAGTTGTTTTCTGACCCACAGTTTGGGTGAGTCGAGACTATCCTGAACACATTGTTTTTCTAGTCAATTTGTTTTAGATATATGTTGTTTTCATATCCATTCATTTCATTAGCACTGATAGTGAAACGACTGGTTCATAATTTCTAGACTGTCAGATAGGATGTGAAGTCTACAATGTACAGGAACACTTTTTCAACCAGTAGAGAGTACTTTGCCAGAAGCACAATTTTTTTCAAAATTAAGGGGTATCAACGGTACAACGCTTCAGAAATATAATTACAGATACTGTCACTTCTTTAATGAAGTGCATGCATGGATAATGATGAGTTTTTATCAAACGAATGAATATTTTTATTTCACAAATTCATTGAGTTTTGCAGATTTCATGCATGTTGGACCATCTCACATACCGACGTAAGATACAGTGTAAATATATGTATGAATTTTTCGAAATTTCCATTATTACATGATATTCTGCAATGAAATACTTTTCATGTATGGAAAGTTGAGAATTTATACAAATCATGAACATCTGTTTAAAAAATCTGTTTTTCCGTTAACCGCACCCCTACGAACGACAACCCTCAGAAGTCGAAATTGTGCGAGCTAAGGATTAACCATGAACCAATACTTGTTTAATACATTTTTTTTAAATCGATAATGACACACAAAGCTAATTTTTTCGTGAAAAGTATATTAATACTCATATGAAATGCTGAATTATCTTCAATATTTGAGCATATGATGATTTTCCTCCTTTCTCAGTTCCATTGATACAAATACGACTGGTAGATACATATTAAGGATATTGAACAGTTCGTAATCGCATTTCTCTGCAATTTTGGTTGCATTCTGAAATGTAGTTCATTAGAAAAAAAAGATTTTTCGATAAGTTATGATTCATTGGACTCTGTCAGAAATTCACTCGTGTATAATTTGATTGCACATTGAAACAAATAACTTTCAGTCAACAAATTTTCTGAATTTCACAAATATCATACATATAAAACCATTTCACAGTACGACATAAGATCCAGTGTAGGGAGAGAAGGCAGTATATCCAGCAGAGTATACCGAAGGAGCAACATAACTGGCATATGCCAAAGGAGCAGAATAGGCAGATGTGTAGGCAACAGGAGCGGCTACAACGGGGGCAGTATAGGCAGCAGCAATCAGACTGGGATCAGCTTTCGGATCAGCTTTGGCTTCAGGTACTGGGGTAGTTGCTGCGAAAGCGAAGATGGCAACAAAAATACACTGGAAAAAATAAGAAAAATATTCATATTGAATTTTGAATCACTGAAATATATTGGGATTCATATCTAGACGAATTTTGCGAAATTTCCATAATCACATGTTATTTTGTAATGAAAAATTGGTCATGTTTCGAAAGTTGAAAATGTATAATATGGGACAATACTTCTAGAATATTATATTACTGAATCTGTTACAGAAGTTATAGAAAAAACAGTGTGAGTTATTTTGAATACTCACCAACTTGAACATTTTGAATTTACTTGCTGAATGCTCGTCAAGTGATAATTTCCATTGGAATATTGGAGTATTTATACCATAGACTATCAACACGTCATTAAAATTCATCCTACGTAGAGGTTGAGTACGCAACCAAGTTCATTGAAGGATCACAGAGTGCGACTACAAAGGTTTTATATAGTGTGCGTATATGAGAGAGCATCAAAAATGTGTTCATGTAACTAAGAGGCCTAGACAACTGTATTATTAGCTCATTCAATTCATCCTGAGAAGTTGATTTCTACTAATATACGAAACGAAAGCCTAGAAGTGGTTTCTTTGATGGTAAAATGTGAGAAAATACTGTTTCGTATTGCTATAAGGGATTTGTCATTGATTAACATTAGCAACGATTCCACAATCAACAGTTGATTTCTTTCGCAACAGTCCACTTCATCTTCTATACTTTGTTGGACAACGCTATTTCACCACAGGATGAATCTTATCACCTATCATTTTATATTGTTACAAAAACTGCCACGTAAAGTGTTTCTCGTTACTATTCATTCAACAAAACAATCACAAGAAATAGCGGACAAAATTGCAACAACTTGACATTCCTGAGTAATTTTGAGAGCATTTCGATCGTTTACATTTTTTGGAAGACTCACTACCTATTGATCACTAATTGCGTTGCTGTTTTAAATTTTCCTCTCGCTCTGTTTTTTACCTCTTTTTAAATCCCTACAGTTGCTATTCTCATCTCAAACGCTTTATACATAAACATATATGATGGCCTATCGAAAACGTTTAAAAACGTTTTTCAGTTAACCAGCTGTCGCACCCCTACGAACGACAACCCTCAGAAGTCGAAACTTGTACGAGCTAAGGATTAACGAGGTATTACATGTGATTTCTAACACGGGTTGGACGATAGCAAGTGAAAATCGATCGTTCAGACTAGGGCTTGAACCACCGACCACCACGGCAGTCAATTCGAGTGAGTGAACAAAGCACCCATGTCGAACCGTCTGGCTACCGACCGACCGACGTACCGCAAGATATCTCAGGGAGGTAAAAACATTCTTCTGACAAATCCCGAGAACAGGTGATTTTTTTCCTGAAACAATAACAGAGCCAGCAATAATCATGGTACAGTTTCCAATAACAATGATTTATAAGTATGAAGAAATTTATTTCTAAATAATTATTTCTTTATAAGTATGTATCCCTCCTCGATAATTTACACTTTTGATAACGATTTGTCTGAAACTGTAGAAATCAAATTAATTCAACTTTATTTGTCAGGTAAATTCTCTAAATGGTGTCAACCAACGTATATATAACGATACATCTGTATCAATGTATGTATAAACTGTACTAAATTCTAGAGCACTTGGGCTGTTACTTCTCGGATTATTCACTGTGTTAGGGGAGTACGGTGAACTTTGTTTTTCATATAAAAACGCGAAAAATATGAAGGAATCAAATCGGGTGTCCGAGGGGGTCACTTATTGACATATTTTCGTCTTGAAAACATGTTATTGAAATAACTGCTAGTGCTACTTGTTGAAAAATTAAACAAGCGTGTGTCGTCTGATTGTCAATTCGAGCATTTAATTTAGATTGCCATGTAGCTTTGATTTTCCGTATTGGTTTCATTTTTCCTAAAAGTTCATGATAAAATAAATTGTTTTTCTGTTTGATTGTTGTCACTGATGGTGGTGGTTATTTCAAATGAAACGCTATAAAAATATCAAATGTGATATACCCTTGGATTGTAAATTTATCGCTTTATCAATATCTCTAATAACAAAGACAGGACCGTATTTTTAGAAAAAAGTTGATGGTGGCCATGTTGACAAAAAACGTTTCATCGAATGTTTATCATTACATCGTCATAGTAAACTTTGAATACAATAACATCTTATTTTCCATTTTTTGATAATCTCCGAAATAACATTTCCATTCGAAAAAAACGAAAGACAGCAGTTTTGGTTTTCCCCGTATAACTCGGGAAGGGCGATTCTCTGTAATTTTTCTTCGATCATTTTATTGTTCCCGATGACAGTTACCTTCGTATCTGTTACGGTTTAGAATATAGCAATGTTACCACATAATGAAAGAAACGGCCTGTATATGTATAGGTACGATGAGAAGGAACTGATTTTTTAGCAAGACGCATCACTCGCAAAATGTGCAATAATATATCTCCAGGATGCTGGATAGAACTATAGGGTGTTATATCCCCTTCAATATCTCGATTCAAATCACTTGAGCGTTTGTGAAACACTCCACCTAACACAATATATAAGATATGCAAAGACGAATCATTGACATCTGTAATCACGAATAATCTGAATCAGCGGTGTTCACAGTTTTTGACATATTATTGTTTTTTATAGATCCACATCTTCAAAAAATAGGCACCGATATAGAGTAGATAAAAATTCTTGATATTGATATTTTTGAAAACTCGTGATAATTAATTTCTCAAAACGAAGTGAATGAGCTGATATCACAATCGTCTAGGCCCTGAATAGATTGAAACCATTGTTTATGCTCTCATATACGCATTACACATAAATCGTGAGGAGTTGCACTTCGTTATTCTTCATTGAACTTGATTGCGTACTCAACCTCTACGTAGGATGAATTTAAATGACTTGTTGATAGTCTGTGGTATAAATACTCGTATATTCCAAAGGAAATCATCACTTGACGATCATTCAGCAAGTAAATTCAAAATGTTCAAGTTGGTAAGTATTCAAAATAACTCACTGTTTTTTCTATGACTTCTATATCAGATTCGAAAATATTCTAGAAGTATTGTTTCATATTATACATTTTTAACTTTTGAAACATGCCCAATCTTTCATTCCAAAGTAGCATGTGATAATGAAAATTTCACAAAATTCCTCTTAATTCGAATCCCAATATATTTCAATGTTACAAACTCCAATATGAATATTTTTCTTTTTTCAGTGTATCTTTGTTGCCATCTTCGCTTTCGCAGCAACTACCCCAGTACCTGAAGCCAAAGCTGATCCGAAAGCTGATCCCAGTCTAATTGCTGCTGCCTATACTGCCCCCGTTGTAGCAGCTCCTGTTGCCTACACATCTGCCTATTCTGCTCCTTTGGCATATGCCAGTTATGTTGCTCCTTCGGTATACTCTGCTGGATATACTGCTTACTCTCCCTATACTGGATCTTATGTCGTGCTGTGAAATGGTATTATATGTATGATATTTGTAACAGTCAGTAAATTTCTTGACTAAAAGTTACTTATTTGTTTTGATCTGCTATCAAGTTATACACGAGTGAATTCATGAGAGAGTCCAACGAATCATGAAACATAGAAAAATGGTCTTCTTCTAATGAACTGCAGTTTAGAATTCAACTAAAATGACTCCTGTGATTTTTACATTTTCGAACGGTTCACTATCTCAAAAATGTATGTACCAGTAGTTTCGTACAAAAATACAATTTTCAACTCTTGGGATTCAAGGATTCGAGAAAAGTAAAAAAGTTCCATAAATCCGAACTGATAATGATTTCAATTGGAATTGAATTCGTTTGAGGTATGGGCATAACAATTCGTAAATATTACTGATGAATCAATTGATTCCTTCATCTTGATTGATACATATTATAAAATGAATATTTTGCCGTGTCTGACTCTTTTATCTCAATCAATACATGTTTTGATATGAAGATCTTTGCTGTGGTTGTGTTTCTATTTGTCTGAACGTAATGAACTTGAATATTCCGAACAGAATTTCATACGATTCCACCAAGACAAAGGTTCATATAAATCATTCAATTACGTGTGAAGTATGTAAAGTGGAGGCGGTGAAGCTATCTAAAGATCGTCTTATCGAAAATAAGAGTCGAACAATAACAGTGTGAGTAATTTTGAATACTTTCCAACTTGAACATTTTGAATTCTGCTCGCTGAATGATCTTAAAGTGATAATTTCTATTGGCATACTCAAGTATTTATATCATACACATTCTACATGCCATTGAAATCCATCGTAAATAGAAGTTAAGTTCGCAATCAAGTTCATTGAAAAATCAGAGAGTGCAACTGCCCAGGTTTCATGTTGTATGCATATATGAAAAATGAGCAAAAAGGTTTTGATTCTGTTTAGGACCCAAGCGATTGTATCATTGGCTCAGTCAGTTCATTCTGAGAAACTAATTTCTACGAGTATTCAAAATTGAAGCCATTTGATGATGAAATTTCAGGCAAAACTATTTCGTATTCCGATTAGGGATTGATTGATACGATCAACGATTTCAAAATCAACAGTTGACTTCATTTTCAACAGCTCGCTTTATCTAATATACTGTGCTAGACAACATTATTTCGTCGGAGATTTTCGGATACCCATCATTTTATTCCACCACGAAAAATACCATCTCAATACCAGTTTATTGAAAAAAAAATCACAAAAAATCATAACAAAATTGTAAGTTCCCGATTTTTTTCGAATATTTTTGAATGCATTTTTAACTTTTCCATTTTCCGGAGGTCTTGGTATGTACCTTCTAATCACTAATTGCGCTGCTTTTTTCAGTTAACCTGTTGCTGTGCGTGTCAGCGCTTCCAAAATACCTATAATAATTCTTGCCCTCTTAGACGCTATATACATATAAATATACAGGATGACCGATCAAAAACGTACCACATGACATTGCAGGATAGGATAAATTTTTCGAAAAAATCCAAAAACACATTTTATTTTTATTTGTAAGCAGAAACCATTGTTCAGTTTTGATGAGACATTCGGATGGTACATCTTTGTATGGGCTTATACGATTATTACCAGAAATTCCATTGCAGGTCCTTTGTTTCTTTCTGTTATTGTAACAGGCGTATAGACTTTGATTCACTACAAAATGCCGTCGATCCACTTTCATTAACTATCATTTAGAACGAACTCATGTACACTGGAAAGGAACTGATTTTTTCAGAAAACGCATCACTTTTGGATGGTGGATAGAACGACAGGGTGTGACATCCCTTTTGTTAACCCGATTTGAGTCCTGCAGATTTTCGTGAGACCACATAAAAAACAGAGTTTGGAGAACCCTACCTAACACACTGAATGATATGCGAAGACGAATCATTGACATCTTTAATCAGAGATGATCTGTATCACCGTATGTATGTTGGAGGACAACAGTTCGAACATTACCTTAGCAAATAAAGTTAGTTTCATAGTGAAATTACCCGAATGGTCGCCGGTTTTGACATATAATCGTTCTTTTATAGATCTACATCTTCTAAAACAATAGATTGACCTTCAAAAATAGGCACCAATATATAGGAAATGAAAATCCCTAATATTTTACCACCAGGCTCCTGTTTTGAATACTGTGAAATGAATTTCTCAAAACGAAGTGAATCAGGGTATATCACAATCGTCTAGGCCCTGGATAGATTGAAAACATTGTTTAAGCTCTAATATACGCATTACACATAAATCCTGAGGAGTCGCACTTCGTGATTCTTCAATGAACTTGATTGCATACTCAACCTGTATGTTCGTTGAATTTCAATGACGTGTTGATGGTCTATCGCGTGAATACTCGAATATTCCAATATGAACTACCCTTCATAACCAAAATCGCAAAGAAATGCCTTCTGTGATTTTTAAATTTTTGAACTGATCAATATTTTGAAAATGTATATATACCATTTGTTTCGTTTCTGTTGAAATGGAACAGAGATGGAATGGAAATCAACAAATGCTCAAATGTTTGAAATATTTCAGAATATTATACAGTACAAATACAGTTCCCACGAACAAAATTGATTCACTTGAAGTTTCGTTATGAATTAATTTTCGTTGTACTACTTTTCATTCGAAATCGGCGACGGAAATTACTTCAATGTTTACAAAAATTCAATTTTTTATTTTTTTGATTTGTGATTCGAAAAAAGTGAAAAAGTTACACATATGAACTGAAGATGTGTGCCATGTTTGTCTGAACGTAATGGATTTGGATATGCCAAACAGATTTTCATACGGTTCCACCAAAAGACAAAGCGATCCAAGAGGAAGGTTTATTTATATGAATATATCAATGATGTTCGGTTTGAATTGTATGAATTATTCCACTGCGTACTGTTCCTCTTTTTTAAGTCTGCAAATAAGTCCACACATAATCTGGTAACTAGAAAGCAATTCAGACGGATAATATATTGATCCTTATTGAATAATACTCCAGAATTTCATGGACATTCCAATTACCCTCCACACAATAGAGTTCATATAGATTTATCAGGAGGTATCGCAAAATAAAACTATTGCTGAGAAATTGTTTTGTGTTCTCTCCAGGCAGATAGGTGCTTTTCTATTTCAATATCAAAAGTGCTATAGTTATGAACATACTTCTGTTTGGGTGAATTTAATCAAAGGTCATTATTATTTGTTACTAGCTGCTGCACTTGGCTTTGTTCAAAGAACTCATATGAGACTTTCTGAGTTCTACAACTCCTAAACATGTTTTGGAATGTTTCACATCAATCTAGAATGTTCCATGATGTTCCAGACTATTACCGAACATTTCACAACATTCCAAAATGGTCTGGTATGTTCTTGAATGTTGTGGACTGCTTTCGAATACTCTAGAATGTTCTGAATTGTTGTAGAAATTTCTCAAGGTCAAAATATCCTGCCCTCATATTTTCAAAATAACGCTTTCAAGTAAAAAAGGGGAAACTTTTTTTTGGGAGGAAGATAGATGCTTACCAGGCTTCAAAACTCCCGTAGTCATTCCACAATGATCTGGAATGTTCCTGAGCGTTTTAGACTAATCGTGAACATTCCGAATCAATCTACGATGATATTTTCAGAAACATATATGTCAGGTGAGGACGGGATTTTTTTCATGGAAGGGAATAGAGGGACATCACAAACATGAGTTCCGTAATTGTTCCACAATGAACTGGGATTTTTCAAGATATTCACGAACGATACAGATTCCGAACATTCCACTGAATTGTGAAACGTAATGGAATGTTCCCGAATATGTTCAGAACTATTCTGGAACGTACTGACTAACTCGCAGTTGCGCCGCTAGCTTTTTTATATGCAATTATTACTGCCATCTTGAGGTGATCGGAATACACTAGCTAGAACCAGAACTTTCTTGAACCAACGCGAAATAAATGCAGAAATAAATGTTCTGCTACCCGTGCGAAACCGGGTCGAATTGCTAGTTTCAGTATTATTTATCTTCTCCATATTTGAAACAATTTGAAAACTGTGTTAAACATGACTTTGTTATTTTTTGGTATGACTTTGCTGAGATATCTCAAACTTAAATTTTCAGAAAAGACCCATTCGATTATCAATTTCACAGGGTGTTTATTAAAATGCGGCAAAAATTCAAGTGACTATTCCTTGGAGTATTTAAGGACATTTTGTCTGAATTGAAGGGGTAATATTTTTAGGAGTGATTAATTTGTGTCTGAAAGTTACTTATTTGCATGATCTACACATCCATGTATAGAGTTACTTTTTTTCAAACTGATTACTTCCTTCCTTTTTTCTGAAGATTCTCACATCTCTTTTTTTTGTATCAAGATGGAGTAGTAGAAAGCCGAACACTTTCTTTCCCACGATATTTTGTCCTTCGATGATTTTTGATAGGGCGCTTGGTTTCGAAGATACGGAGCGAAAAAGATTTTCGACAATAAAAATGTATTACCAAAAATTACANAACTACCCCCCGCTCTGATGCAAGAATCCAATCTTCTCCTAATCAACTCACGAACTCTTTTAAAAGCATCAGGATCGTTTCTGATTGTGATTATCCAAATCTTCCACTGTAGTATAAACTAGTGACTTCAGATTGTTTATTACTTGGTAGGTATGCTATACTTTTATTTCGGCTACGTTAATAATTTCAAAATTACCAAAATTGCTATTGTCGAAATTGACAAAATATTCTTAGAATAATCCAAGGAATACTTCCTTGGACTATCGGCGTTTAAGATATAACAATTCACTTCAGAAAAGTTATTGATAACAAACATTCATGTTCTGAGGATAACTCACTATATACCCATTTTATCATTTGAAAGCTGTTGCGGATACGACTATGATCCTTATTCAATTGAAAACGTTAGTTAACTCAATTATTTCAAATCATCTAAAGGAATACATAATATCGTTCAGGTCAGTCAACTCACTACACTCTGGGTTAATGGACTGACACCTATCAGAAAGCAACTACTCCCCTGGCTAATACCAAGAAGAGCTTTGGAATATATCCGACAGGTGTCAGTGCAGTATTCTTCACTAAAGTTATTCCTGTATATGGTGTTAGCGATATAACTGCCGCAATAACTTCAGTGGAAAATCCTGTACTGACACCTGTCGGATATGTTCTAACGCCCTACGTGGTATCAGCCAGGGGAGTACTGGTTTTAAGATAGGTGTCAGTTCATTTACCCACAGTGTATTAAATTGAGAGTGGCCTGAACGAATTGTTCTTTTAGATGATTTGATTTATAGCCAGTGTTCAAGTATACCCACTGACTATATGCGAAAACTTTTCTTTCCTTATACGAGGAATTCGGCAAATTTCGGATATGTGGTTGGTTACCTCGTTCACAGGCAGATGGAGCGATGACAAACCTGTTGTGTGTTTTCCGCTTCAGTCTAGTTCGAAGAATTATACTCTGAAGGAAATCGATTGCCAATTATCGGAAACCATCAACTTTATGTTGATGATAGACCCTACCTTGCACTGATGAGTGGCCAAACAGCCCAAAACCGGTATGCAAGTGTGTTCCAATAATTGAAAGTCTATTGCGGCAGTTGTATCGATAACAGCAAATGCAAGAATAACTTGACACCTGTCGAATATAATCCAACGCCCTTCGTGGTATTAGCCAGTTAAGTAGTTGTTTTCTGAGAGGTTTCAGACCATCAACCCACAGTGTACGGAGTTGAGACTATTCTGAACGAATTGTTTCCTAAGATGATTTGATTCATAACCAGTCTTCAAATACACCCACTGACTATATGTGATCAATTATTTCATGTACAGTTCAATTCCCCTCCCTACACTATATGATTTGGTATCGTAAAATTTAAACTATTGCGGTAGTTAATGAATTTATGAGGCCTTACAAACCGACGCGCACGCATAATGCAGAGAGGTTGCAATTGCGTTGGTTTCGTGATGAATAATGTTGAAGGTTGAAGTCGAATATTGTTGTGCTTTCTTTGGATGGATAGGTATTTATCTATTTCAAAATCAAAATTGGTAGTTGTGAACATAATTTTGTTCGAGAGAACTTTATCACAGGTCTCATTATCAGTTATGAGCTGATGCTAATTTTGGTTCTACTAGCTGTGTGAAGTCGCGTCATGTCGCTTACTTTGAATATATGAGTAAGTATATATTATTTTTTTACTTTCTCTATTTCTTTATCAGCAATAGTGAAACAACTGGTTCCCAATTCTGGAAATTGAGGAGAATTGCAGACAATTTTTTGAAGTGGAGCGGTCCCAGCGGTACAAGTTTATGAAATTGAATTCAAGCCATTGTCACTTCTTGTATGAAGTGCATGCATGAATAATNTTTTCCGAATTGCGATCACGAATTTATCATTGATTGACGTGATTAACGATTCCACAGTCACCAATTGGTTCCATCCCAAACAGACAACTTTTATGATAGACAACGCTATATTGATCTTCATCAGGAATTTCCATAGATTTTATTTCTCTGATTGATTCGACCGTTACTTGATGAAAATCCATAGTCAAGTGATTCAAATCACTTGACAAAGCTACTGTGTCAGCGAAACATGTTGTGATATATTTTTCAAATTAAGAGGTGTAGTTTCTGAGATTTTCATAAATATTCGTCAGATCAATCAATTTCATTGTGAATAATAGTTTATTTCAACGCAATAAGTGCTACGAAAATTAATAACAATAGTGATAACCTCATTCGTCTTTTCCATCATTTACATGATATCAGACATGTCATATATAAAAAATATATGAACAATAATAACGGTCCACAGTATAAACATAGATCGGACACTTTAGACAGGTCCTTAACTATATATAGAAAATAAGAAACACATGCATATAGATACTTCTATATATAAGTAAATTAATTTTCAACTGTGGTTGAAAAATGTTTCCCTTTCTCGAAATTCTTCTACGCTATAATTGATTAGCTTCTTTATTTGTTTCTCAAATGGTACACGGTAATGTTAGCATTTTGTTATTACAGGGAATAGGTCTACATCTATCCCTGGGTTCAATATTGTGAATGGCCATATGTAAGTAAGCCAATTGATAGTAAACAGTCCTGACTCCATCTCAACTGAGCACTTCTTTGATCTTTCTTATTGCAAATATTTCTCGATTCATTTATTTACAGTTATGAACGATATAGGGCCCCTAAGACAACGGTTTATCTATAAACATATCATGAAGTTTGGCTATTTTCGAGAGTTGGAACGAGAAGCCTAAATGAATCGTTTTACTTCCATTCAGTTTCAGTTGATTTCTGTTATAACAAAATATGTCATCCATGACTGAATCAATGTTGGGTTCTAGCTTTGGTAGATCATTTATATAAAAGGAGAAAATCAGTGAACCTAAAACGGAACCCTGCGGTACCTCAGTGATAATATTTCAAATATCAGACACTGCATTTTTCCATCTTCCATAAAATATTTTATCCATTCGAGAAGGAACCCTCTAATGCCAATGTTTTATAATTTACTAACCATTATGTCACTATTTACTGAATAGATAAATACAACGCCTTAGCCAAGTCAAATAATATTGAAACTATTGAGAATAATATTGAATTTTTTCTTCTAGCTATAGCAGTCTCAACTGATCTAGCTTTTCTAGAACTATATTGATGATCGGTTAGAATCTTATATTTTTCGAGAAACACATTAATTCTATTTGCCACTATTTTTGCAATAATTTCAGAAGGAATACTTGACAATGATATTTGGCGATAGTTATTTATATATACATGTGAACCCTTTCTATGAATAGGAAAAACTTTGGCTGTTTCAGCATTACCAATTACACTCAGCTGCATAAGGAAAAGACATCTTGAAATTAAAAAAAAAATCATAAATAACTTCTCCATTTCTAACCCAATTTTGATCATTTCTACAACAGGAAGGAGAATATTTATGTCAGATTGATATACATCAAACAGATTACCTGAATATGTCCAATTCATACATATTACGAGGAAAAATTAAGTTATGTTTCTGTCATCTATATTCAGGACACCCTGTAATGAAATATAAGTTTTGGATGACACTGAAAACCATTTTAAGTACGTTGATTCACTCCTCGAACATTGGTTTTCCATTCATTACGATATCACGATTCGATTGCAATTCATGAGTTATTAAATGATGCATTGCATTTTCTCAACGCATTTGTCATATGCAAGTTTCAAGATTTATAGCAATTGTTCCTTCTCATTCAATATTTGACAATTGTTATTATAAGAAAGTCAGTATAAGAAAACTTTCATTAGTTCTAACAATGGTTTTGCGAAAAGACACCTTTGCTGAAGCCCTAACTCTTTTAGAAGAATGGCGAAATTATCAATATGTTGCTAGAAGATCGTTCTACTGTACGGAGTCGTTCTACTATACAGAGAATCGAACAGAGATAAACTCAGACCTGGAAGTAGTCCAAAATTTAAGAATTTCAATGAAGATATATTGTTTCAACGGTCACAAAAAGTAGACAATTAACAGCAGTGTAAAACAAAAATTAACTTCGGGCCACAGAAATAAGTGAGTGGGCATTGGTCAAGCAAAGCTTGCTCAGAGGCTTGTAGACCATCTAGTGGTCCAAAGTTGCTCAGATGTCACCAGGTAATAAGATCAGCAGTGGACCGTTAAAATTTTATTGGGAATGATGCCCATTACCAAAACGTTATGTTAACCGATGAATCGCGATTTGGCATGCATTCTCCGGATGATAGAAAGTGCGTGAAACGGGTGAAAGATTTGTGGAGTATACTTCTTGCTCCCGTCTGTATCATGTTTGAGAATCAGTGATTGTGGAAAAGTATTGTCTAATAAATATTTTAACATGAAGCACTTCAAGCCTTCTTTCATAAATACTCGTAGGAATGAATATCTTAGGATCAATTGAATGAGCGGATATCAAAATTGTCTAGGCCCTAAATATATTTGAAAACATTGACAATGCTTCCATATACGCCTCACACATGAACCCTGGGGAGTCGCACTTCGTGACTCTTCATTGAACTTGATTGCATACTCAACCTTCATGTACGATGAATTTGGTTTTGTAATAAAATTCAATTTTAGTCAACAAATTTATTGAATTTCATGAACACCATAAACAAGAAAACATTTCACAGCACGACATAAGATCCAGTGTAGGGAGAGTAGGCAGTGTATCCAGCAGGGTATACCGAAGGAGCAACATAACTAGCATATGCCAAAGGAGCAGAATAGGCAGATGTGTAGGCAACTGGAGCTGCTACAATGGGGGCAGTATAGGCAGCAGCAATTAGACTGGGATCAGCTTTCGGATCGGCTTTGGCTTCAGGTACTGGGGTAGTTGCTGCGAGAGCGAAGATAGCAACAAAAATACACTGAAAACAAAAATTCAATATCAAATTTTGAAATAGTGAAATAGATTAGAATACATATCTGGAGGGATTTTGCGAAATTTTCATTATTATATGAATTATTTGAATAAAAAATTCGAAACGTATTGAGAGCTAAAATCATAACAATTAACAATACTTTTGCAATCAGAGTTTTTCGAAACTGGCATATAAATTAAAATAACAGTGTAACGTATTTTGAATACTTACCAACTTGAACATTTTGAATTTTGCTTGCTGAATGATCTTCAAGTGGCGATTTCCTTAAGAATGTTTGAGTATTTATACCATAGACCATCAACACGTCATTAAAATTCATCGTACATGAAGGTTGAGTATGTAATCAAGTTCAATGAAGAGTCACGAAGTGCGACTCCCCAGGGTTCATGTGTGAGGCGTATATGGACACATTATCAATGTTTTAGAAGTAATAAGAACAGGATTGCAAAATGGAGTTGAAAACAATTTCAAAAAGTTCTAGTTCACTCCTATAGTTCGTCGAAGCCAATATATTCAATGAAATCCTTTACAGGATTATCCAAAAATTAACTCAAGTGAAGAATTTTGAATAAAACTCTCTATTTCCATTCAATGGGATCCAAAATTATTTTGCCAACGTTATATTATATGTAGCTATTTTTATTCAAAATAGAGGCGTATGAGCTAATTTCTTCATATTCGATATGGCGGCACTATAACGTCATAATATTGTCGAACAATTTGATGTAGGGAGAAACAAACGACGAAGTTTGATCAGTTTCTGGATGAAAATTCAGAAATTGAATATTTTCCACAAATCCACGTATTTCTTCTTAATTTTTTTATTACCATCTTTTACTTTATTCATCTTGAAAGTCTCAATAGAAAGTCAAATTTTTCGAACCTCGACATCGATGTGTACTTGTTTCACTACAAAAAAATGTAGCTGTTCATTTTTCTGTGTAGGTGAAACAGTAAATAAGAATCTTAGGATCAACTCACTATGATATAGAGCAGCTTTGGCACTTCGACTGCATATTAGGGTTTCATAACTTGTAGTGAGAAAACAGATATTATGAAAAATTGGAAAATTCATGAATAAATTCAGCCTGTTTTTATGTATAAAATATCTGTGCCCACTTGGTCTAGTATTTCCTGCCGAGACCCTATATATAATCATGCACAACGTTGCCTATTTTCCAGTATTTTCCAGACTGATGATAGGTATTCGGAGAAAATGAACTTACTGAACATACTGTATGACGTATTCTACCTTTGAAGTGATTCTTCACTGAAATGTCTTGTGTTAGGTCCAAAGTGAGTGGGTTAGGTCCAAAGTGAGTGGGTTAGGTCCAAAGTGAGTGGGACTATTCGATTCTCCACCGCAACCACAAGAGCTTATTATGGCTCACACCTATTCACACTCGACCAAATAAACCTAGCAACTGTTTGGTATCAAGCTTCAAAGGGTGAATGAACGCCTTGGAGTGGGCCAATCCTGGTGTTCAATGTTTGTTTGGCAAAGCCTAAAGCGATGTCAATGACAGATTCTGGTCCGATGAAGCTGCTTGCCGCACCCTCCTTTGCAAGGGAGTCAGCAGCCTCATTATCTTCCAGGCCAGTACGGCCAAGAATCCAGACCAGAGACAATATGTTGAGTCTTCCTATCGAGAAGAGTCGTGTTTGGCAATTTACTACCAATTTAGACGTTGCTTGGTAGGAGCCAAGAGCTTTCAACGCCGCTTGACTGTCCCAGAATATTTGTATTGACTTCAATAGCGTAAATTTCCGCTTGAAATGCAGTCGTATAGGTTCCTAGGCAGGTTGATATCTCTGTCCTGAGTCTGCGACTTAAAAAACCTGCACCAGAATCTGAAGGTGTTTTTGATCCATCTGTGAACCAACAACTATCTGCCTTTAATATTTCCTTCTCCCGGAGGTTCCAGTCTTCTCTACTCGAGAATAGTACTTCATGAAGCAGTTCGTAGTTGACAGTTAGAGGGATGAAGTCAGAGGTCATTCCCAGAATGGTGTGACTTCCAGTATCAACCAACAGTCTGTTGTTGCACTCTGCATGAAATTGGTTTGTGCAATTGGCAATATGCTCAAATCTATATGCAGTCCATCTAGCCTCTCTCTTCAGAAAAATGTGGAGAGGAGGTAGACCTAGAAGGATTTCCGTGGCCGCTGACGGTGTGGTACTGATGACAAACCTGTCTCTGTAAGCCAGAAGGCTTCGCCTGGGCCATTTTCCTCGTGTATTCATTGAAATTGAACTGTTGATGACTATTATGAATGTTAGAATAACAATTACCTATCATATGAGATAAAACTAATTGAAACTTGTTATAACATGTTCAAATAACACTTCGTTATGACATTTTCACTCAACAGTGCACAAAACCGTAACATGTGTTTCCACATACAAAAGCATATTGAACACGCCTCAATAAATTGTGAAGTGGATTTCTGTTGGAATATTATGAGCGAAGACAACAACAAACTGCGTTACTATTAGAGAGTAAACAATGTAATTAACGAGAAACTACCAAGCCTCAAAAAACATCGCAAAACTTCATTTCTCTCAATTCAAAATTTTTTGATCCACAATTTTAATCACCTTCATTGATGTAGTATGCAGCTAAACTAAGATGTGTGAAGTTGTTGCTTTCAGTAGATCTCTGAACCACTTCTGATTCTCTTTTCTGTGACAACAAATTCATTGGATCTGGTGCCATTCAGTTGTTAATGAGGTGAAAAATGTTAAGTATGAATTGAAGGTATAGTTTGTCGAAACCGATATTTTCAATGAAAAAACACTTGAAAATCTATATATGGTTATCCGAAAGTGGATGAATCTTAGAACTCTTCATTGCCATTTAATCGGATATAAAATTATCTTTTCAACGATGTGACATATGTACCTACCCATTTCTATTCAAAATAGAGGCGTAGGATGCTATATTTTCTTAAAATTTAATATGAAGGCATTTCAAAAATATCATCGGATAACTCGATGTAGGAAAAAACAAACGACGAAGTTTGATCAGTTTCATGTAGATGTTCCATGTAGATGATTACCCTTCGTTTGGCAACTTATTTCACACATCAAGAAAAGCCGTTAGTTTTTTTGATCATATCGTTTCAGATGAGTCACGAAACGATAATATGATACTCAACAAATCAAGCACTTCATCAACAAGATTGCACAAGAATGTTTATTCTATGAAACAAGCAAGCAGAACTAATAGCTGTCAGGTTTATACTTGTCAAATGAAAAATGGTGGAAAATTGTCAAAAATTCGAAAAATATCAGACTACCAATTTCTTGCAAAGTATCAAACACCATTTTGTTTTTGAGAATCGAATTGGTTGCTCCAAAGTAACTAGTAGTCTTATATTCGTTACGAGATGAAAATGAAGTAGGTTCACAAATCTATTCCTTAAATTATGAAATAAACCTGGGATAGTTTCGTTGCAAGCACTTCTTTTTTAATCCACGGGGTCTGAAATATACAACTGTGATGTATCGTATACTTCAGATATGACGTATTCCCTCAAAAACTTATGGAGCCGTCAGAGAAGTTACAACTATCATTCATCTCCTGATTTGTTACGCCTTTGACCCAATAATTTCAAGTAATCCTTTTTTATATTCTCTGACAAAGTTTATATGAAAAATAATCCATCATTTTATTCGAAAAATGTATTTGTTTTTGAGAGAAATTGAGATCAACTGAAATGTGCATTTTCGATTAATCTAATAACTGATCTAATTGGCCAAAGTTATGAAAGTTGTACTGTTCTTTTTTCTCACTCAACAATTCATCTGATGATTCAAATAATGTGTACCTGACTTTTCCACACATTGATTGAGTCTGCAAACCTATGGTACTGCCTTTCCTATTATTTTCAATTATAACTATTATAGTTCAGTAGCAGAATCAATATTCTCAAAATATTATAAAAGCAACTGTTGGTTCTTGCATGTCATCAAGACGATTATATGTTTTCGAAACAATACCCCAAGTAACAAATTTTTGTATAAATCAATGATGATTTCACCATACCCAGCGATAATTGTGTTGGGAGGCCATGAAAATGAAATGAAACTTGATGGCATTTCCAAAATTCATGTCATAATCATTTTATATTTCACTCATATCTGGGCCAGAGAAAATCGTTATGCAATTTATCCAAATGGGCAACAAATGCAAATGTTCGGCGAAATTTTAGGACATGATGGAAAATCGTTTGGTTGATCATTTTATCTTATTATGAAATTGAATGTACAGATCATTCTGTAATGAGTGTTTATAGAAAAAACACAAAATGATAGATGTTTCGAGTCATATCACAACACAAAATATAGTGATCAAATTTTTTTTCATCAGACTTGTTCCTGAAAATAATAATATTTTCGATGATTTTGTGAAAGAGCCAATTGGAGAAATCTATAAAGTAACAAACAATAACCACAACCATCACGAAACATTAAACACTATAAATATCAACACAAAATCAACAGTAACAGTCATTTTTCGAAACAAGATACTGAAATCGAGCAGTTGTAATCCATCTCTGCGATCGACAGAAGACTGAACCCCCAATATCATAACTGAACAAGTCTCCCCAAATAATCTGTTGTAAATCTAAGCTTCGACATAGACCACCATACGAAATTTTTTCACTGTATTTTACTGCAGCACTCATTACAAGGCAATTTGATGGATTTTTTGTTCATCCTGAATATTCGGGTATTGAGTCTTTCGTCCATCTCGTAGATGGCGTCTACGTAGGGGGAGACACCATCACATTCTTTAGGCTCGTTCTCTCCAGGGGTCTTCGTAAAAGGATAGTCATCGCTGTTCGTACCAGTTTTATTCATCTTCCAGATAGTTTTTGTGGATTTTCTTTTCCTCCAATCATTACATAATTGCTTTCAGAAGAAAAGCCTCTCCTAGCTATCGTGAAATTAGTAAATTTCATGCAGAAAAACCTCTAATTTGTTCAATGAGCCAGATTTGTATTGTCTTCGGGAAAAAATAC
>NW_019292971.1:30354-44371 GCF_000500325.1 Leptinotarsa decemlineata | reverse complement strand
TTCATTTCTCAATCATTCGATTTGCAAGTGGAATATAATTTCCGTCCATGGGTCATGTCTACGTGAATATTTGTTTCCTTATTGTATGCAGATTTGTACCACCCATGTCAAGTAGCAATATCTACACGTGGCAAAAATTGTATAGGCATATCCAGCTTGTGATTTATGATATGTCATATATACTGTTTGTAAAATCTTTTGACTCACGACGGAATAACACCTCACGAGTTAAACTGTTTTAAAAACATTCTTTTCTACACATTATTCAGTTGAAACATTTGAAAACATTTCTCCATATCTGTACAATTTGTAAAAGTTGACATATTGATATGGGAATGTCCCTTCTAACGAGATTTTTGTCCAAATGTGCAGATGTATATTCAATTACAATAAGTATGTACACGAACAAATGAATTGCTTATGAGATTTATGGCTCTTAAAGTATAAACATACACTGTAAATGTTCGGGCTCATTGCAATGAAATTTTGCATTATAATAATAATAATAATAATGTTTATTTAACAAAAATTACAATCTTGAAAACAAAATGTTGATATTAGAAGTGCTTGAACAATAAACAATGGCATCACGGAAGAAACCATGGCAAGATTTTTTTACAGATTCTTTCAGAGATTTCAATTCAATTTATATCATATTAAACAGTTGAAGTCCGAACTGATGAAATAATATTCATATATCACATTAAAAATTATCTAAATATCACTAACACATGGTTAACAGTTTTATGCAGCGGCGGCTCGTCAGAGGAGGCAAGAGAGGCTTAGCCTCCCCATAAAATTTGAGGCTATTCATCGCAATCAATTAAAAGACATTGACAAATAATTATGATTATTTTTTTCTATAAATGCTTGGTTATCATTACTTTACCATCAATTTTTAATATAAATACATAATATGTCTGGAAAAACACTATCACTCACTACGTAGTACGTATCACACTGTATCCTGCATCAACAAAACGCAAACGCACCGCCCATGAACGAATAACGAATAAAACATCAACCCGAAATAATAAATGCCATACGTTGCAAGGGTGCTAAGCCTCCGACAGCTTTAAAAAACACAGGCTCTACGAGACCGATACAACCAGCGACATACGTCCTGATTTGTACTTTCAGTTGCAGAAATTATAGCGTCAGAGGAGGCTAGCCTCAAGTTGGTCTCCGTTAGTGTACGACTGCGTTTATTCTTTATTTAATTATTCGGACGGGATGCCGTGACGGACCGAGACTGAAAAATATTATTTAGTGTTTCTTGATAATATTTGTTATTTGTGTATAAAACAGGCAGTATTATATTATAGCAGTGCTTTTTGGTAATATTTTTAATGTGTTTTTGAAGTGTTTTCTTTCAATTTCAAGGCGTTTTCAGGTTTTCACTTTTCGGTAAGTTTTTTTTTTCATTTATTATGGATAAGTTGGACGAAATTAAAAAATCTGACGATATACTTAGTCGATTGGTTGCTGACAAATAATTTCAAGTCTTTATCTTATGATAATAAATTTTACATTATTAAAACTCTGGGAAGGCCTCAACCAAATTTGATTTCAATTAAATCGTCAGATAATCGACAAAATCGAGGATTCAATATTAGTTGGTACGATGAATGCGATTGGTTAACCGGCTCCATTAAACGAGAAAAAGTTTTTTGTTGGCCCTGTGTTTTATTTTCCGTACAAACCGAATACCAAACGTGGTCTACTCCGATTTAAAAAATTTACCTCGTGTTATGGGGCAAATATGATTCACAATTTGGCACTTTTTTAAACGGTAGCGTTTTTTCGGGCACTTCAAAAACCATCCAAAATGAGCTTACTATAGACAGTGTGGCATATATTATTAAGGAAAATATAAGCAAGGAGATTGAAAGTGATTCTTTTTTTTTGCATGGGAAATTGATGAAACTACCGATATTACCTGTACATCACAACTTTCAATCGTTTTCAGATCTGTCAAAGATGGTAATGTGGTAGAATGTTTTATGGGTTTTCATGATGTTTCATCTGGGCGCACAGCTGACGATTCATTTAATTTTTTAATTCGTACGTGTGACACCTATAATTTTGCGCAAACCTATGATGGGGCTGCGGTCATGGCCGGCCATTTAAATGATTTAGAAACTAAAATAAAGTCCATAGCTCCTCATGCACTTTACGCATTGTCATGCCCATGCAAAGTGTGCAACAACATAAAAAATTTCGCGCCTCCGGCAGGCTTTTCTGTGTGTATATAGTCTATATGACTTTAGCCTCCCCTGTTCTCCAATGCACGAGCCGTCACTGGTTTTATGCAAGGTATCACATGAGATGTATGTCGCAGTCGGTAAAAATTCACATCTAGAGACTCATTAGAGATATATATAACTGTCTTCTGAATAGGACAAACGATTTGTTGAAACTAATTAATTATAACAGGTATGCACTATTGCGGTTTTTACACTAAAATGATTTTTTGGATTGGATATTCAGCCAATTTTTTACTTGTTTCTTAAACTTAACGTAGTTTTCACTAGTTTCAATGGTTTCAGGCAATAAATCCCAAGTTTTTGAACCCAGATAGCTGCTGTGCCTCTGTCTTACTGTTTCGTTACATTTCGGAACCACAACACTACATTTTTGTCTCCTAATATTGAACCTATTGATGACAGTGACTATCATCATATTTTTTCTGTCGATTTGTGAACTAATTTTATACATTTTCTACGTAAGTAAGTACTTCTTTGCTTCTCTTCATGCATTTATACTTTTATTATATTGAAGTTATATATTGCATTTTCTTGGTATCCACTTGACTCGAAATAAAAATTCGTATAGAAAAAGTTCCATACATTTATATGCTGGAAACAGGAAATCCCAAAAAGTGGTTGAAGATTTGAATTCAGAATTCTCCGTCACCGAATTGTTAATGTCGAAAAAACCCTACTGTGCTTACAATCTCCATAATATCCGAGATAATATCATGCTGTGAATAGTCACAACTAAAAATTCATCACCGCACTTTAATCCAGTCATTTTAGGTTTTTTAAACCTCAATCTGCGTGAAAATTCCTACTGAGCTGAATTTTGGTATACACCTTCATTTTGGCGTTTTATTGAAGATGTAAAAAATCGACATTGATATCGTGCCGGCTAAAAAAGTTATAAGGGTCGAAAGGTCACGAAAATCAGTTTTTCGCGAATATCTTGCGACCAATGACTCGGAGGTCAATAAAGGTCATTATAATAATTATTCCTCATACGATTATCTACAAAAAATGTTTCTTGCATTTTTCTGTAAAGTCAACCGTTTTCTGACTAGAGCGCTGAGAAAGCGAGTAGAATGCACTCTACGGTATTGTATATCGTAGAGTAGAAAACCAGGGAAAAACAATGTTGAAACAAAAATATACTCGACTGAGGGCCTCAACAAGTATCCACACTGCAAGAAAAATATTCTATTTCCACATGCTATTACCGGATGTGACACAACTTCAACACTTTTTGGGAAACGAAAAATGAAAGTCATGAAGATGTTTGAAAAAAGACTCGATTTACACAATTCTGCGGAAATATTCCAACAATGAAATTGCGCTCGAGATGCCCTTGTCAATGCTGGAATACATTTTCTACTAGCAATGTACGGTGCTTCAAAATCAGAAAATCAAATTGGCAATTACAGATACTGCAGGTTTGCTTAACTAACAAGACAAAGCACAGCCGTGAAATTTCAATTATTACCACCCACTTCTTCAGCAGCTCAACAGCATATTCATCGAGTCTATTATCAAATACAAACCTGGATAGGAAAAGGAATTGATCCAGAACAGTGTAGTTGGGAGTTGAAAAATAATATATTACAACCAATAACAACTTTATTGGTTGATGATCTACTAAACACAATCATTTGTAATTGTACAAATTGGATTGAGATGTTCTGAAGCTTGTGGACATTGTCTTGGTCAGTCATGCTTAAACGCAGAGTCCACTAGTGAAGAAAATGATGAAGATGTTGATTTAATACAGCAATTCCACTTGATGTCAGCAACTTTTGATGAAGTTGAAATTGAGGATATCGACGACGAATGAATATAAAAGAAAATTATGTAAAAACATTTTTTTTCCCAATTTTTCAATGTACAAAAAAAGATTATTGCGCATAAAATAAAAAAACCTTTCATTACAGTTCATGGATTATGCCTACGGGGAAAACCATGTGAGAAAACGGGCCTTCCATTCCACCTCAAAGGTGGTGCGGAAAGGAGTGCATCATCATAATGTAGTCGCTTCCTCAGCGCTCTAGTCCGAAAACGGTTGATTTTAGAGAAAAATGCAAAATACATTTTTTGTAGATAATCGTATGAGGAATAATTTTTATAATGACCTTCATTGACCTCCAAGCGATAGGTCGCGAGATATTCCCGAAAAACTGATTTTCGTGACCTATTGACCTTTATAACTTTTTTAGCCAGCACAATATCCATTTCGATTTCTTACATCTTCATTAAAACGTCATAATGAAGGTGTATACCAAAATTCAGCTCAGTGGGAATTTTTCTGCAGATAAAACCTTAAATGACTGGACTATTTATTAACAGTAATTTGGCGAATAGAAGTTTCAGGAAATAACGTATATCAACAGTACAATGAATTATCTCGACGCAAGATTAAAAATACAATGAATACCCGAAACTATTTAGAATTCCTCGAATTAAACGAAAAACGAGTTTCTAACCTACAAAGGATCGATAAAAACTAAACAAGCAAGAGTCTACGTTGATTATGTAACGAATTCCAACTCAGCTGACTGAACACGCAATTCGTATGGGATTCTTTTCATGATATTGGTACAACTTCATGGGTAACTTGTTGGAATTGAGTTTCAACAGTTGCGAAATATTTCATTAATACTCATGTAACATGTAATGGCATTGTGGTTGTTCACATCATTTCTCCAAACAACGAATCTACGATTTGCGGATGCCTTTTTAATTTTTTCCAAATGTTTGGCAACAATGGCAACGTATACATTTGTGAAAAAACTCAAAAAATTGTTTTACCAAGCCAAAATGGTAACATTACTTAGATGTTCGCTGAACGAATTATCTTTCTATCTATCTATCTACATCTATTTATAAACTAATATAAATCTGAAAGTTTGTGTGGATGTATGTATGTATGTTTGTGCCTCTTTTACGCCTAAACGACTGAACGGATTTAAATGAAACTTTACATAAATACAGCATTCTTCCGTCATTCTCTAAAATATTCGAGGAAAATATTTTTCGTCAAATAAGAGCTTTTCTTGAACAAAATCGAATACTCCCGTACAAGCAGTCTGGGTTTCGCAAAAAACAAGGAACACAGACTGCCCTCTTGAAAGTAATCGACGATCTTGCGAGATTCAGAGATCAACCAAAAGTCACCATTTTAGTACTGCTTGATCAAAGTAAAGCTTTCGATTTAGTTAATTTCGATATACTCATCAGCAAGCTCAAGTTAATAGAATTCGATGACGCTTCTATCAAATGGATGACCAGCTATCTCACAGGCCGATCACAGAGGGTCAAACTGGATGATTTTACTCATGGTCATCACTAAAAGAAACAATCTCAGGTGTACCGCAGGGAAGTATTTTAGGACCTTTGATGTTTTCAGTGTTTATTTCTGATTACCCCACTTTATTATCACATCATCAAGTACATCTATACGCAGATTATTTCCAGTTATATTTGTCTTCTCATAACACCGATACAGAAAGTTGCGTGGCGAATATAAACCACAGATTTGCACCAAACATTCCTATACTCGGAGAATCATGGGCTGAAAATCAATCCAAATAAAACTTTGGCCTTATGCATAGGGTCTCAAAGACAAATAGTAGAAACTCAATGTAACTTTAGGCTCACTCACGATAACGCAGACTTTGACTGAGTAGACAGTTCTAAAAATCTTGGCGTAACCATAGTTCTTTGTCTTTCCATGAACATGTGACAAACATTTTTGAAGTATCATTCTTTAAACTCAAATCGCTATATAAATTTAAGTATCAGTTATCAGAAGAAATGAAACTCAGGTTAGTTAAAACTCGTATTTACCCCATATCGAGTATTGTTGTTCGGTGTATTACAATTTTTTGCCGCAATATAACAAGCAGGAGTTACAACGTATACAAAATGCTTGCATGCGATTCGTATGTTGTATACCATATGGTGAACATGTCACACCATTTTTGTTAAAAATGAAGGAGCTGAATGTGAGGTACAGAGTCCAATATTTGATAAATATGTTTGAAGTAAAAATATGAATTACTAGCTGTTGCTCGCTCTTATATTAACGTACAGCCGAATCTACTGGACTTAGAATCTTGAAATATACAGGTAGGTTCTTTGTATAGCGTAAATAAGCATCAAGAAAGTTAATCAGGAACTCCTACCCCCGCAAGGGGGAAAATAGGGGATCAAAGATTGTATTGAATTTCGTCAGTTTTGAAGTTGGAAACCTGAACTTTTGGGCCAATAAAAGATGTAACTATTTGTTCAGAGTGATCTGTCATGAAACTTTATGTGACAAATCAAATTCTAAACGGGGGGCGAAGCCGCTGGCAACAACTAGTTATAAATAAAACCGAAAATATGGAATCACTGTAAAGTTTGCGTAGACTAAACACAGCGATAAGAGTGTTATTGAAAATTATGATGAATTGAATTGTAAATGAATGAATAAATATCGTCGACAAACAGGAAATGTTTAGGTATAGCTAAATACGTCAATGATGAGGTGAAGAATTGAGATAGATTGCTATTCGGGAGCCGGTTATTTTTGCAACGAATATGATTCAAATGCTAAACCTTCATAATAGATATAACAAACACAGTTCTGAATTTTGATAAGGGTTTCAATTGATAATTTTATTCCGAACGTACGTGTAATTGTTTTTGACTTTCCAGAATATATTAGACTTCTAATCATAGTTAAACTAGTAAAACACACCAATTGGTTCGAGAGAAGGTTTTTCCCAGGTTGGTTCATACCTTTTGATTCTTGTTTCAGAACATAATTAGCCTTCCAGTAAGTTTGAAAAAGACGGGATCACCTTAAGGTTTTTGTTTTCTTGAAAATGTTGTTGAATTTCCTTCATATTTAATTGAAAAAACGTCTAAAAAACTTGTTTAGTCCATTTACTTTCATCTTGTTCACAAGATAGTTCAGTTACATCATAGTTTTATTTTTCGGCTAGTTGCTATAACTGAAATCTATTCGAGAAAATTATCTCATCAACCACATAACACACATATTCAATTCCTCTATAGAAACAAATCATTTTCCTTCTGCGTGGAAACATGCAATTGTACTCCCTTTGCCAAAATGTAAAAATCCAACTGAATTATCTTATTTGAGGCCAATTAGCAAACTGCCTATCCTATCTGTGTGTGTGTGTCTGTGTGTTCGAGCGGAATCTGAAAGATTGATTCTTTTGTATACAATAATAATTTAATAACAAATGTTCAACCTGGATTTCGTACATTCTTTCGCACCATCACTGCTCTTGTCAATATCACCCAAGATTTATTCAAAGCAACTGATAATAATGAAGTAACTGCCATGGTTCTCTTGGACTACAGTAAAGCATTTGATACATAAGACCACAATATTCTGTGTAGGAAAATGTTATTTTTCGGATTTAGTGAAGGGGCTGTTGATCTATTGAAAAGTTACCTCAGAAATCGGGTTCAGTCAGTATGTCTGGATGGAAAGTGTTCAAGTGTTTTACCCATTCTGTTCTTGGCACCATTCTGTTCACTCTCTATATATCTGACTTCCATAAAATAATTGATCATTGCAGTTCATCATTATGCAGATGACACTCAGTTATATTATCGATTTCCTCCAAGTAACTGGCAGGTGGCAATGGAAAAAATTAACAGCGATCTACAAAAGTTACTGGATCTATCTACAACCCATTACCTGAAATTGAATTCTAAAAAATCTCAGCTGATACTTTTTGGCCCGAAACACAAAAGATGGGAAATTGAAGGAAGAATTCAAATCCAACTTGGACACGACTTACTACAAATAATTACAGAAAACAAGAACTTGCGCTTATGGCTGGATGCTGATCTGAGATTTCACAAACATATAAATTCACTTTGTCGTAGCTCGTACAGTACCTTACATCAACTCTACTTTGGTAGAGACATTATGACTTCTAAATTGAAGTTGAAACTTTGCGAAACCCTCATATTGTCCAGATTATCATATTGCGATATAATCTACGGGCCTGCTTTGATACAAAGTGATGTAAATCGCTTACAAAAATACATCGTCTTTCTTATGGTGGAAGTGAATTCGATCATATATCCCTCAAGATCGAGGAGTCAGGTTGGTTACAGATTGCTGAAATCTGGCAGTTCCATTTACTCGTCAATACACATAAATTCCTCATTTACAAAAAGCCAAATTATATTTATGAAAGATATAAAACTTTTAAATCTCAGTATAATTCGAGGACACGAAACTATCACATTTTTATTATTCCAAAACACTCGACAGCCTGCTTAACTCTACAACAATATAACGCTCTGCCCAGTGAATTTAGACACTACTCCATATATAATTTCAAGAAAAAGTTGAAAACATATCTGAAGTCTTCTGGATAGATAATATATTCATGGTATGCCTTGCTCATATGGTTTTCCCTTTGTTCCACTTTTGTGTTTGTTTTGCTATATATTTTACCTTATTTAAGCTGAATATATTTTTAATATTTATTTGTATTTACTTCTTCTTTATAAACAATGTATGTCAATGAATAAAGCCCATTTATTATTATTATTATTGCAATGAATTCAACTGAAATGATATTCTGATATTGATATTGAATTTTATAATTTGACGATGCGAAATTTTATTTTGATTCTGAAGTAATGGATAATTATACGGAATCCTAGGTGCTGGGATATGAAGAAATGAGACATAGTCATTACGAATAGAGTTCGATCCTCATGAAATCAAGTACGTCGATGATTAATTCATTGGGTGTCTAGATACAGCTTTTACACATTTGGACCACTATCTCGAACTATACACAGCTTAAGCAACTTTTAATTGAATCATAAACGTTTCTTGTAACAAAATCAACTACCAAAAGTTACTTTCTACATCTAAATGAAACATATTGAGTAATATCGTCTATATTTCAAGAAAGTATTGTAAAGCTACTCTCGTTAAGGCGACTGGATGAAGAATGGTGGAAAAAAATATTGTTTTCGATGGCAAAGGTAAAAATAAGAGACAGTCCTACTTCACACGTTTCAGTTCTAGATGCTGAGCATCTAGAACTATCCCGTTTTACAGAAACCCGATAATAATTTACAGACTCAATTACGAATCATCATTTCTAACGGCAGTGCTCAATCAATTATTAATTTGAAAGTACAGCATCCTAATGAAAATTACTGAAAGCAATTGGAAAACAATAAAATAACAGTTACTTATTCATTACAATCTGAGCTGCAATTGTATCAATATCAAATCAAAATTGATGTAGCTCCTGATATAAATCAAGAAACAGTGTTACCTGATGATGAGCCGTCTTAAAAGTTCAACAACCGTGCTGCACTCACTATGTACCTCTCTCACAGAACCACTATTTAATTTTTTGCAAAATTCCCCTACCAATTACCCATTTTTAATGCGCTCATTTCAATACGACCATACCTCCTGCCGTTTAAAACACTCTCTTTACAAATCTGCATTGTTTACTATGAATCATCAGTAAGAGCCGAACTAGGCATTCAAAGCCGACCCTCTATCATTAACCCTCCACCAGTCACAAAGCACGGTAAAAAAGTAGTTTCAGATAACGAATTTTTCTATGAATCTAGTTGGTGGAAGGGTTATTCACAGAGGGGGATTTCAACTAGTTTTGTTGATCCTCTATCTATAGAAATATAACGAATCTTTTAGTGTCTCCTAGTTGTTGCCCGCGCAGAATTTGGTTTATCACATTAAGTTTCGCCCCTTGTTGTCTTACAGTAGACGCGACGCGTAATGGCTTACTGCGTTGCGTCAAGTTAATCGTATCGTGATAACTTTTAAATGATTCTGCATTTTAAAAAAGTATCCAATTTAATTGTATTTATGGCTCAGTATTTTGCATATAGTGGCTAATAATAATAATAATAAATCTTTATTTCCTGTTGACAGTTACATGTATGGGAGTTGTCAAGCCTAATTGTAAGGTTATTAAAGGTATTTAAAAAATAAAATATGAATTTAAGATAAGGTAGTCGCATACATTAATTTTCAACAAAAAATTTGAATAATAATCTTTTTTTAAATGTCTCACATTTTTATGTTGTTTAATGATATCAGAGAGTTTGTTAAAAACTCGTGGTCCAATGAAATGGGGAGCAAAATATGCAGTATTCACTTTCGCAAATGGAATATATACATGGAGTGTTTATTTATTATACTATATTCATGAATATCTTCATTCAATTCGAGCTACGACCTATTTTCAAAAATATGAACAGCTATATAAAAATATATATCCATGGAAGAAATAAAATTACGTACAATTTGAAAAATAGGTTTACATGAGTCCCTAGATGAAATATGTACTAAATAAACTACGCAATATGCGTTTTTGACAGATGAAAACTCTTATGAAAAATGTTAAATAATTAACGGAGCTGCTTTTTGGTTATATATCTCTGTATTTTACGTTAATGGCATAGTTGGTACGACTGCTGCTGTCAATATTCCTAAAGTTATTCAAATGTTTTTTGCCTTCATTCTTTGTGTTTTTCTTGAACTGTTCTGAACTTAGAAGGACCGTAACTTTGTAAATGAGTGAGAGCGCCGCTTTTTTTCGGATTCGTAATCTATGCATCAAAATACATAGACACACTCAAAAAAAATTTCAAAATCGCCGGGTGCCCTCAAAACGAATATTTACCGCAGTTTTTCTTGCGTCAGACGGTAAATTCAACGTCTCCTTGATTTGCGTAGAAATTGATGGTTATTACTTAATATTATCGTGAAAGAAGAATAACAATGAAGTATTACAATTTGCAAAACAGTGTGCCAAATTCCATATTTCAAGGTTTTTCTCTCGGCTTGGGCAACAAATTTGAATAATTTTGAATACGTATTAGAAATACCACTTTCTATTCTAATCAGTCGACAATTGAAAATGAGCAAACTGCTTTGGGTTCAGATAAGAAAAACTAGACTTTGCTATACGCTAATTTGTTGTACCCAATACAGGAATAGAACAAGCCGTAACTGCACTAAACGTTTGTTTTGATAAAAAAATTCAATTAATTGAAGTTTATGGAGAAAAGCTACGTTCTATGTACCTACTAAAGCAAAATGATGATATACATAATCTGTAATATTTTCGACAAGAACAACATAGGTACACTTTCAAATAAAAATAAATGGCTATTAGAGATACAACTTTGGATATCAAGAAAAATTCAAATTCTTTACTAAAGTTCATTATACTTGTGAGGAAAATAAAAACTTTGATCAAATGTAACAGTATAGTAAAGTCATGATTCACATCACTTTTGACACTTTTGACAAGAATAAAAACCGAAACAAGAGTCACCTCACTTTGAAATTGCTATATAGGTAGGTATGCATACAATCGACATACCTACTACCAAAAACATTATTTAATATAGTTACAGTAAAATGTCTTCACTAAAAATTTTGCTGTTTCCATGAAAGATTATTTATAAGATGTAAATTATTGTAGATAATAATTGTCATGTGATGAGAAGTTTTTATTTTAAGCTGCCCCTTTTTTGTACTGAGGTGGGTAACGATTTTTCAAAATCTCACTGCTAAATGAACATAGTGATATTTCTAATTTTTTTTTCGTTTTCCCCGGCAATTATTCAGTACGAAACATTTTTGTGCAGCAAAATCCAAGTTTTCAATTGAGAGAAGCATTGAAAAAACGTATCACACTTTCGCGCCATTTCAAACAGAAAAACACTAAAACTTACATTGAATTATAAATAGAAGACTACCTTGACAAACAAAAAAACAAATCACACATTACATAAATTTTATCACAGGTCACGGCCCATCTCGTACATTAGCTGATGAAAAGACATTGTACCTTTTTGTTAATGGTCAATTTTTGTCTCATGACAAGCACACACTTTCTCAGAAGCCGTTTAAAATTATTCTCACTCGTGGCACGGCAAACGTTTCCTCGCACAGTCATCGAGCGATCATGACACAACAAACGCCACAGTAAAACTAACGACTGGCCGTGTCAAGTGTAGTGCCGCGGACGTCTAGACAGTTGAATATCGCTCTCCCCGCCACAGCGCTCTGTGATAACACCGGCGACCCTGACTGATGCACACACGCAGTCATCGCTGGTTCAGTCCATATGGCCCACTTATACGGCGGCGAGTGCACTGCCGAACAGTCGACTGTCGAGTCAGCGGCCCATTGCCGTCGAGGACGTGTAGGGCCGGAGATATGGGATTCTCGGTGTGCGCCGATGTTCGTCTGCGGGAACGAACCAGGGACGGATGTGGTATCGCCCCTTCCTGATATTGGGCGTTGATATGAAGTTTTTATTGAAACAAGCCACATGACAGATCCCCTATCAATACAATCTAATGTTATCTGCTAGGAGCAGATCTGCCACTGTTCAATGGAAGTTTCATATTCCACTGTAGATGTCAGAAATACAATAAAATTTTCGTCTGAAAATTCGACAACGAATACTTTGTCTGGGATTCCAATTATCTTTGTGCGTCCACTGCACCTAGGAAAAGTATTAGAGTATATTGAAGAAAGTTGGAAGAATAACAGAAGCCATTCAGGATACTAGAGCAAAATAGTCCAATAAGGAAATGCAGCTTCAGTTTTAGGCATTTAGAACATACCTAGCTACTTCTGTTGATCGTCAGAGCTTCAACCTGATACCTCTATTGTTTTTACTGTTCAAGTTTTTCCTGGTAATTGATAATTTATGTGAAAATAATTGGCGGGACATGAATCTGTTGAATTGTAAATAGCTCCGAAGACATGAGCCATTGTTTATGTGGTGTTCATTAGGGTACATGGTTTGGGCTTAATGAATGTAGGGGGAGAGTCTAATATATAATTTATTTTCCTAATGTTTGTTTCAACTATGGTTCAAAAAGTTGGTTGGACATTGTGTTACAGAGGATTGTATGTATATATTGTAGTGTATTGTTTGGTAAATGAAGAAAATGAGTCGACTACCCCGCTGATTCGTCCCTCAGTATGGCCGACGTTATGCGCCGGTGGAACGAGGGGGAAAGTTCATAGGAGTAGGGGTTCCCTTGACAGTGGAACGCAAGACTGAAGCAAGATACCAGTTGTAAGACCTTTGGGCTTGGACATCGAAGGCAAAGGCATTATTCATTCCCTGATGAATATTATCTGGACTGAACGCCTTTCGATTCAAACCTCAAATATTCGAATTTCCATTTCATAACAATTCAAACGTAGTTAGGTACTATACCGTCAATCGAAAATATCTTCTTCACACCGGAATTTCATTTCCTAATTATGATATCAAATGGATTGAATGGAAATTTCATAGAGGCTGCGTTAAATACGTCATTCGCTTTGAACTATATATAAGGCTGAATTTTTTTTTTCAAAAACAATTTCTTATGGGATTGAAAATTGTAATTTGTGATATATACAATTGTGTAGTAAACTACAAGTTCTATAGGTATCAGACCCCGTAAATTTCCTTAATTATTAAAAATCAATGGATAATATCAATCGTTTGAATATTGAATGAAAATTACGATAAACTGCAAGATATAGATTTCATAACACGCATAACATGAATGTTCCATTCACTTCTATGATAAATTATGGATTGATAACCTCATAAATCTTGTCTAATAAGCCCGAATATATGTTACGTAATCTAAAAAAAAATATTATAAATAATAATATTTCGAATAGATACAATAATAGGCGGGACTATTAACAAGTAGTC
>NW_019292971.1:0-22166 GCF_000500325.1 Leptinotarsa decemlineata | reverse complement strand
GTAACGCTAGTTGCACACACACCGATTTTGGACGGCCAGTATAAAATCGGCCGATATTTTATTGGTTGCAGGTGCTTGCACACTCACCGGATTTTTATCGGTGAAACAATCAGTTGCTTTGTTGTCGTAATTAGCACGCACTACCAAAACGAAGTTAATGCGTAGTAATTACAAATTCACCGAGTATTCGAGACTGGAATGGTCGGTAAAATACCGGTGAGTATGCAAGAGTGTATTTAGTCACTACTTTCCGGTTCTGCCGGCGATAACACAGAAATGGCGCTTGTCTTATGACATTCACCACTTATTTAGTTAATAATAACCTTCAAAAGAAAGCTGTCATATTTTACTAATAAGTTGAGTTATTGTGCTGAGAGTGACACTACTTTTGTTATTTTCTTCCTTTTGGAATTTGGAGAGGAAACAGTCCAACGACTTGTCTTTCAAGTAGTCAGTTATTAATTAGTTCATGGAATTTTTCCCACTTCATCACTTGGTGAAATAATTTGAAAATCTGAGTTTTCTCAATCTGAAGTTTTCAAATGAGGTTTCTGAGGTTTCAAATCTGTATGATACTGAAAATAAAGAAAAGATGACAATAGTTCACAAATTTCAAACATTTTTGGAAGAAATGAAAGAAACAGTTATGATTAATGAGAAATAAGTAATGCTATACATTTTTTGTTTCTACTAGACAATTTTAGTTTAATTATTTGAATGTCAAATGTGCTGTGTTATAAGAAATATAATATGTTGTGCCGGTACAACATGAAATGAAACCAACACAATAACAACTTACTAGTGAGTTGTTCAAATTCTCTTTGAAATTCACATATGGAATATGATATGAACTTAGATTCAGTTTCAAAACATCAAACGGCAAATTATACTGATAATGGTACATAGGGACATGCAGTTTGAATACAATTTCTTCAATTTGTACCTTTTCTGTGATAATAATATATTTAACAAATTCATATGTATATTTTTGAATACCTTCTCATCGAATAACAGTGACTGATTCAATTTTTAGGCTTTCTTGGATCATCATTGAATTACGAGAGACTATGGTGGTACATTTTGGGACCCAAATTGAACCCCACAAATTGATACGATTAGGTACTAAAAATATCGTTACGAAGAACATTTAATGATTAAAATAAGTGATATTGAGAGTCTCTGTTGAAATATGATAGAGACAACAGATGATCTAGTGATATTGAAAATTCTCCCACTCGAGATTGTCAGTCATTGAATCATCATCAAATTGAGATATAGACTATTTTGGTACATTTTGCGACCCAGATTGAACCTCACATTTCATTTCATTATACAGTTCATTTCTTTAATGGATCCCCCACAAAAAATTGAAATTTGGGATAATGAAATCAATGCATGAATACTTTATTTTGAAGTGAAATTGACAGATCAAACTTTCAAGTTGGCGACTGGGCGCCATCTGGGAAAAAAATTAAATGGAAAGGGGGATTTTGTGACACACCTTTCTGAAGCTCCTGACAAATGCTTTACAACCCTGGAATATAATGTCAATATCGTCAACTACTACAAAATGGCGGAACTTTCAATAATTGTCTGAATACATTGACATTCAACTACATAATATGAGGTAATAAGCTTGAGGTCAGTTCAGAAGATGCTCGAAATGGTTGCCTTGAACTTCTTGACATATGATCAGCCTATCACTACAAATATTTATTATTCTCTGTCGTATATCCAATATTGAAACAGGTTCGGTTTCGTACACCTTTTGCTNAGAAAAATTATTGGCGGACGAATAGATCGTGTTCATACAACTAAAAAATATTTTTTAATTTGTTTAAAAAAAGTAATAACTTTTACCGACATTTTACCGTCTGCTATTGTTTACTTGCAATATATAATTATTAAGTAGACAAACTGTCAAACTGTTTAACGCGTAATACTGTTGCTTGTGGCTGTAAATATGTCCTCTGAAAAAGGTAGACGGTAAAAAATGGGGTAAAAATTTCTGTCACGGGCTCCCGGTCTATATATATGAAATAGACTTCCATCGACGAATTAAATTTTGTCTATGGGTTCTAGACAAATTTAGTGAGGATGAAAATTTTTTGGATTCCATTTTATTTTCTGATGATTCTACTTTTCATAACAATGGCTTAGTGAACAGACACATCTTCCATTATTATAGTGATGTGAATCCCCATTTTTCTACACTCTGGATCACCAGAATAGATGGTCTCTTAACTTGTGGGGAGAAATTATAGGAACACAAGTTATGGGACCATACTTTCTTATGGAAACTTGAATGGTCAAAAATATTTACAATTTTCACGAGATGATTTGCCTGAGCTTCTGGAGAATGTCCCACTAAATATCAGATAATGGATGTGATTACAATTGGATGGAGCTTCGGCAAATTTCAAATTCAGTGCCAGACAATTTTTGTATATATGCTTTCAGAATAAATGAATTGGTAGGGGAAGACCACAAAATTGGCCAGCGTGATCACCAGATTTGATATGCTTCAATTTTCTCTTAAAGCGATACTTGAAGAACGAGATTTGCGACCCTTCTCCAATCACACTGGAGAATATGAAGGAGAGAATGGGAGTTGCTTTTCGAAAAGTGACGCCTTGAATGTAATTGGATGTTGAACAGTCTTTCATAGAGAGCGTGGATCTTTGTAGTCAATAGGATGGTCGTCATTTCAAGCACATACTTCGTTGTTATTTCAGTTGAATAGTAAAAAAATTTATAGTATGTTCAATGAACTGATGTCAGAATATGAATGCAAATGAAAACTTCATTGTGGTGAACTTACTGCTCGCTGAAGTGAAGTTAACAACTGTCAATGAGAATTTAGGAACAAATCAAATTAATGTCCTTTCAAAGCTATCTTGATGCAAAGCTTTGAAATATGTTATGTTTAAAAATATGTTTATTCCATTTACCAGTTGTCGCACCCCTACGTACGACAACCCTCAGATGTCTAAACTTGTGCGAGCTGAGGACTAACGAGGTTTTACCTTTTAACGTATGATTCCTAACTAATATTTGAAATAACGAAGTTATTATCTCCGAAATTATAAAAAAGTGACAATGATTTTTGATTCTGGGTTCTATCGAAATCAAAAGCCCAAAACCTCTTTTAAGCTTGGTCAGAATCTGAAGGGATGATTTCTATACATTTCGATGTTATTAAGTTCCCAATTGTACCAACATTTTCATAAAAAAAAAATCAATAACTCGAGGACGGTTATAGTTAGTTACATAGTACTTTATATGAAATCATATTTTTTCCCTAACCTATTCAGAAGTATTAACGATTTACAGGATGTTCAATTCGAAAAAACCCAACTTTGATATGTCATACTTCTTTTGCAGCGTCATATGATGTAATGTAGAAATTCTTGAAAAATTTTATGATTTGGTTTACAGGGACCGTGTCGTATGATGTGCCCCACCCTGTATACAGAAAGCTTGACACATTACATAGAGTTTTTTTGTAACAAGCAGTTCAGCAATTGACTGCAACTTCACGAAAAGAAATAATTCATAATGTTGATACATTCACTGATTTTTTTGCTATAAATATTTTTTGCGGTGAACTTTCTGATTTGCCATTCGTTTTGTTTGATTTTTTCATATCGCGGATGATTCATTAACATTTCTATATAAATGTTTTCATTAAAGAGTATGATGATCACTGCCAGATGAATAATATGTAAATGTCGTTCGAATAAAAGACTAGAAAAACACAATTTCCGTGAAAGAAAACGAACAACATTCCAGAAGTATAATTCAGGAACAATTTGAAAAATTCAAAAGAATTTCGAACAACATGTGTGTCGGGTTTAAAATTAATAACCTCATGTTTACTCCACAAATCGTCGCCTCATATTCTCATTTGTACCTCGTCTAAATGCAATTTATGATGGAAAACAGAGAATTAATTTCACTTCTTATGTTATCGAATGGAAAGTTACCACTATTTCACTTTTCAAATAAACGATGACGGGGTGGGAATAGGGATTGTATAGTTTTTTTCTGTTGATTTTTCTATACAGATCTTAATTTTTTTCTTGAGATTTCGTGTATCTGATACTTCAAGAAGGTATATATCAAATAAAAAAAATAGGAGCGTTTTTTGTATTACACTGATTCAAGTTTCTGTCGAACAAGTATTATTACTGAGGATATTCATGATTGTCAACAACGATGGAGTAATTATAGTGTTTTTCGAAGTCATACAAACAAATATGAAACATAGGTTGGGTAAACAGTTTAAAATTCTTGCCAAACAGCGCGATTGTCTTTCAATTTCTATCAAGAATAAAATAATATGAAGGATCGACGATGAATCATTGTTTTTGAGCTCTACCAAGAACTTTCGAAATGGTTAAATGAGAAATTTGACGAGAAATTTTTCATTATCTTTGTGATAAACAAAAGACGGCTGGAAAATTAGGGAACTGATAAACTGTTTCATCCAAAGTCTAGACGGATATCTGTAGATAATATATCTCTCACGTTATTGTGTTTAGAGGGATACTGCCTAATTTTGCCATTGATAATTACGTGAAGGACTTTCAGAAATTCATAAAATATATTTCTCGTTTCTTTATGTACGATAAATATCAAAGTGATTGATGGTTGATTTTGGCTGATTCGTATTCTATATAATCATGTTCAAAAATCCACAGTTTGAAAATATACGTTCAAATTGATTGTTTTATTGAATAAAAGGCAGAACTAAAACCTCTGGCGTATAATAAATATCGCCTGAAGACGCCAACTTGGTTGGTGAAACGAACGTCGAAAAGAGTATTTCATTTCTGGTAATTGGGAAAAGTGCTCGTGTTTACATCGTTTAATTTTTTTCTATTTGTCTTCTGATTTATGTGTACTTTGCACTTTCTAGAAAGAAAAAAAAATGTGTCTCGATTCTTTCATTTAATATCTTCTATGTACATCAAACAAACATTTGCATATTCAAAATACTTCATTTGAAAAGTTATCTGCCTTATTCTAATAAACCTAAACTTGAAGATGGTCTTATAAACCGAAACCGGTCGTATCAAATAATAAACTTAGCAGAAATAAGACAAAAGATATTTTCTTTATTCTATATTCTCTCTCTCTATGTTGTTGGCTTTTGCTTCCATTTAGTGGAANGACAAAAGATATTTTCTTTATTCTATATTCTCTCTCTCTATGTTGTTGGCTTTTGCTTCCATTTAGGCGTATTCAGCCAAATTCTATATTCAATATGAATCTCTACAAAATTAAAAGGTCATCAATTGAACAAGTCAAAAGATTTATTTAGATATTTTGCTGTATATTTCCTTAAAATATGCTCACATAGAAAAAAAGTAGTCCTGGAGAAGTAAAAAAGCAACTAATATAGCGTATTTCAAAGAGAGATATAGTAGCAAAATTTTATAACGTAATTCATCTATTGCTTCTGTTGTAAATAAACTTCTACTTTCAAAAATTTTTACTTTAATTTTATATTGATAAAATACCAAATAAATTCTTTCTTATTTTGTATAGAAAAAATGAATAATTGTGAAATATCTTCTGTTAAACAGTACCCGATGAAAATTAACATTTTTAGTGGTAATATCGATAGACCCCCATGTTGTCTAGTTATAATTGGGCTGTTATTTGATTTGTAGTTTTACACGGAGTGATTTACGATTCAAGCCAAGTTGTATTAACAAAAATTTCGAAAGTTATGAGCAATTTAGTTAATAAATCCATTGAAATCTGTTTTTCAGTTAACCAATTATCAACCCGCTACGAACGACAACTCTCAAAAGTTTTGAATTTTTAAGTATATCAATTTCCATTGCTTCCAAATGATTTAGTTACAAACCTTTATCGAACTCTTCGTTGAAGATATGATTTCTTCTTCTGAAAGATGAGTTGAATATGTTGAACTCGTTTTCTTATTTACATAGCTCATATTATTGTCCTGGGTTCGATTCCTAAATGTTCTGCCAGTTTGACCAACATATACCTTAGGACACGTTCCACACGTTCATATACTCCTGATTTCTCGAATTTGGATGTTTCGTCCTTTATAATTTTTAACGTAACTTTTTAACTTTTTTAACGTAATACTTGTTATATATGTAATTTTAATATCTCGTTTCCTCAAAAATGAAGCCAATTTTTTTGTTGTTTGTCCAAAATACGTTGAAGCTCTATAATTTTCATTTTGATTACCTAACTTATCGATAGGTTTCGAATCGCTTATGCATAGACTTCTTTGGAAAGTATTTTGTTAATTAATTCATCTTTAAACCCATTGTTTACTGCAATTTGCTTGATGATATTGAGTTCTTTATTAAAATCATCAATTGAAAGAAGAACATCGACTAATCTGTGAATCATGCTATTAGAAGCTGCTACTTTGTGTTTATATGGATGGGTAGAATCGTAATGTATAGCAATATCCGTAAAGGACGGTTTGTGTAAATAGAAAAATCATGTTTGTTGTTCATTCTACTAATTGTTAAGTCCAAAAAATTGATTGGGTTTGAGTTGTCTGCTTCTAATTCAATAGTGAATTAAATGTTTTCATGAATTTTGTTAATATTCCTATGAAAATTATCCACTTGTCTCTTAGTATCTGTGAAACATACCAAAACGTCATCCAAATTAAAATAAATTAACTTAAAAATACAAACATTCGAATGGATGATTTGAATAGATCACTATATGATGTGTTGTTTTTCCGGGTGTTCATCCGTTGTGTACTATTCGATAGTCGACGTTTCGCCATCATCTCAGATGGCATTATCAAGACGAGTTACTACTATGTATATATCATGTACTATACTTTTTATGTGAGGTTATGTTTGTACAAGGAGGCTAGTAGGCTTTTTCTAGTACTGTCCTTTTTTAAGGACAATCGGCATATCACCATGCAAATAATGAATTTTTGGTTTCAGCGGCTTGACGCTACACGAGTTTCTAGAAAGCTAGAGGAAGACGATACATCCAATAGAAATGACATACAAATTGCCCTTATGCCACCTACCAACTGTTGCAATGATTTAATAGATGAAGACTCGAAGGATGAGGAATTTATAACTGTAAGTAACTTACCTGGTACCCAACTGAGGGCGGAAGCTGAATTGGTTCAAAATGAGGAAAATGAAGAAGATGCAGACTTATGGGATGAAGAAGACAACATCCCGCTTAGCCTTTTACAAACATCTTCTAGTAAAAAATATGTATGGGAAAAAAAGGATCTGCAACCATCTGCAATAGAGTGGCAACCAATGCAAAACGTAAATGCAAATTTTTCTCCAACGGAACTATTTTTTCAAATGTTTGATGGAGATATCATAAATATGTTTGAAACCTATAGCAATATGTATGCTGCTAAGAAAAATAAACCCGGAAATCGATGTGAGAAAAAAAGGGGAAGACCTTTCGCGTTGGAGAACATTGAATCAAGATTAGGATAACCAAGATCACTTTCTTGTATTCCAACCCAAACAGACTCGATGTCGTGTATGTCACAAAAAAGTTCACAAAAGATGTGAAAAATGTGACGTGGCTTTGCATATGGAGTGTTTTGTGAGCTATCATATGTCAGAAAATTATTTTGCTAATCAGTTACTTTAGAACTAGTATTTAGGTTTCTTATATAACACTACTACCTATATGCCGATTGTCCTTTTTTAAGGACACCCTAAAAGACAGATTGTAAATACTAAAAAATAAACGAAATGTGTTTTTCTTGACTTCAGGAAGGTAAATTGTTAACATTAAAGCAGTAATGTTGACAAAAACAAAAAAAAATAATTCAGGCATATCTGGGATAATGAAGTTTATTCACTGACCTTCAAGAAGTTAGTATTATAGAATGAAATGATATCTATTACTTTCGAAGATTCTAAAAAATATTTTTCAACGAATGGTAGATAGAGGAGAGTGACCAAATATGGAATAGAATCCCTAATATGGAATACAGGCATTTCTATCAAACGGAAAGTGACAAAACGTTTATGGGACCTCTAAAAACGTATTACAGTGAAGAAATACGAATGTGGATCAGAGACAACAATATACAACTAAGCCCTTATGATATTGTGGAGCTATTTGGTAGGGCTTATTTGAAAGGGGAAACGGGTGGGATAGGAGCCAACGGATTTCGAGTTACAGGACTATGGCCGTTGAAAAAAAATTTTTTACCGCGGTCGACTAGCTTGCTGCTCAACAAGATGCAGTTAAAGATGATTGCACAGTCGACGTTACACCAATGACAAGTTCCCAACCTTCAGAAGAATCGATGACCAATCTTAGAACACCTGATGATGGTAAGCCTTTAACTGAAGTTTCTACATCCAGACAAGATACAAATATTGAACTAGTGCCCTCAACTTCCGGAATTTCTCACAGTAGTTTCTCCAGTACCAAAAAAGAAAAGTAAACCTTGGAATTTCTCGCTGTGGCTTAGGACTTGTTTCTCCATATGACATCAGTTCAGTATCAAACAAGAAAAGGAAACTTTCTAATAGAGGAAGAAAAACATCTNAATAAAAAAAGATAGTCATTGTAGAATATATATTTGAATTGACAGGTGTAATTTTCAAGAAAGGCCCATTTTAGCGAATGGTTTTGGCTTTCTACTTCTCCATCTTCATACAAAAAAATGTGAGGAATCTTCCAAAGAAAAAAAACAATTTATTTCAAAATAAACTATCTACAAAGATGTAAAGATACCAGAAACATTGAGAATGACAGTTTTTAATGTGAATGACATTTAACCTTTGTCATACTATATTGTGTAGCAATCCTGTGAATGATATCTGATTGAACTTCATAACGAATATTACAAGCACAATCTGAATAGAAAGAAGTATTTTTTGTATAATTCAATGTTGATATAAAAGCAATTGTTTGGAAAGTACGTTTTCTTTCGTGTAATTCAATGTTTATATAAAACCAGTTGTTCCGGAAGGGCTTTTTCTACCAGTTTGTGTCTGAAAGTTACTTCTTTGCATGATCTACACATCTTTGTGGAGAGTTCATTCTGAAATTGCTTGCTTTCTTTCTTTCTTTAGAAGATTCCCACATTATTTTGTATAAAGATGGAGAAGTAGGAAACAAAAACTTTTTTTCCCGAACAATGTAAGTGTTTTATCACATCTCTCTTTTTAGTCAAAACAGTGGGGAATAGTATCGAATCGCAATGAATCATAAACCCCTCGAGCAATGGTAAATCTCAATTTATTGTTACAATCATTCGATCCAATATATAATGTTTCATGTTACGAGACCCAAGCATACTTTTAAACCGCAATGAAATATCCAGACTAAACACATGAATATTTATCATAAACAGTTATAGAGTGGAATTCATACCAGTGTGGGATTTATTCGGAATCAAAACACGTCTAAAAGATAATGTGATAGTGTTGAAACTTTTCACCTCAAAAGATAAATAAATATTATTGTTGTCATATTTACGGTTTATCTCGTTTTTATGTATGTTCGCTAATTTTTAAACAATACAAAAAGTGTTTTCTATAATTATGCTAGTTGAAATTCACTTCAAATTCATCTTAGCATTGTTGAAACATCATCACATGCGGACAAACAACAGAATGTAGTATTCATTAACCAAAAAAAAATACAATCGATTTTCAATGTAGAATATTGAGTATTATGCGTAGTAATTACAATTTCACCGAGCATTCGAGGCTGGAATGGTCGGTAAATAACCGGTGAGTATGCAAGAGTGTATTTAGTCACTACTTTCCGGTACTGCCGGTGCTAATAAGTTCGTGAGTTATTGTGCTGAGAGTGACACTACTTTTGTTATTTTTCTCCTTTTGGAAGTTGGAGAGGAAACAATAGTCCAACGACTTGTCAAGCAACGATTGTCGTACAAGAGAACTATCATCAGAACTCCTGGTGGAAAATTAGTTTACCAGTACTGAAAAAAGCCCAAGAAGACTCCTAGGTGCGGTCAGTGCAAAGACAAGCTAAGAGGTATCTTACCAGCCCGTCCAAAGAACGGTCTCGTTTATGTAGAAGGAAGAATACCGTGAAGAGGGCATATGGTGGAGTTTGGTGCAATAAATATGTCAAGGAAAATATCGTGGGAGCCTTCCTCATCGAGGCCCAAGAAGCTGTAACTAAAAAAAGCTAAGAAGTAGACGGTAATGAATGTATAATTTCTAGACAAAAAAAAAACAATGGACCAAAAACAATGGACCAAAAACAATTTCGTGTTTTAATTTTATACTGCTTCTTCATGGGAAAAAATACCGTACAAGCGAAGCAATGGCTTGAAAAGTGTTATGAAGACTCCGCTCCATCAGAAACAACAATTAAACGTTGGTTCGCTGACTTTAAACGTAGTCGTAGAGACACCGATGATGCAGAATGCAGTGGACGTCAAATTAGTCAGTAACACCAGAAAAGAAAAAAAAATCCACAAAATCTTTTTGAACGATCGAAAAGTGAAATTGCGTGAGTTAGCTGACATTGTGAAGATATTAAAAGAACGTGTTGGCTTTATATTGCATGAGCATTTGACTTTGAGAAAGCTCTATTCAAAGTTGTGCCGCGCGAGCTCACTGTCGTCCAAAAACAAGAACGTCTTGATGATTCTGAGCAGTGTTTGGCCATGTTTCAACATAACAAACCGAAATTTTTGTATCGATATGTGACAATGGATGAAACATGGATTAATCACGTCATTTGATAGTTCGTACTGAAACCTCTGGCCTAAAATTGATCTATAGAAAACATTTTCTTAACACCAGAACGCCTTAGGAGATCATTATGACTGATAGTCAATTTAGGACGCTAAATTGGTTAGTGAAAAGCGCACCGAAGGACCGTCATTTTTGTTCTGGTGTTGTGAAAGTGTTTTCAATACATCATTTCACTCCGGAGTTAAAACGATCGTCATCTGAGTGGAGATTAACTGATGAACCTCGTCCAAAGCGCTCGAAAGCAAAACAATCGTCTGGAAAGGTTATGGCCTCGATATTGTATAATATTCATCAACTATCTTGAGAAGGGAAATACCATCAACAGTGAGTATTTTATAGCATTATTAGAGGCTGAAATTGCCGAAAAACGAACCCATCTCCCAGACATCTCCTTTATATTGGCAGGTGTAGGCCAAGACTCGCCGAACACACACTCTCTCATTGACGATTACTCCGGACACTCGCATAAGACATGCCTGACAGTCTCATCTTCCTGTTACACCTCCTGCAACTAAGGAAACATCTCCTGCATGGAGGTGTTTCCTTAGTTGACGGTGGCCAGTCAGAAATCCTACTGTTAAGTATAGATTTTTCCTGGTCATCGCCAGATATTTCTTCCGCGCCAGCTTCCCAGGGTGATCCTGGCATGATTGCATTTATTGATTTCATCCCATCTCTTTGGGGATTGAGCATGGGTGTAACGTTTGGCTAGTTCCTCAATTGTCCTAGATGCCCATGGTTCTAAAATTGTTAGTCCTGCCGCTTCCTTGGCTGAAGAGTTGGCAATGCGATTACCTTTACTATTGTCGTGCCTTTCAATCTACCTTAGGATAATATTATCATCTACCGAGGCTCTAGTACTGGCCCTGAGGTAACACGTTGTCTGTTCAAGGCTACTAGGGCTTGGCTGCTTGGCTGCAGATTGTCGTTTTTGCCAGATTTTCTTTTCTGGTTATATCTTTTGTGACTAGCCAGTTCTGTTTGAACCACGCTGATATTTTTTTCCTATTCCCCACTCAATCCTTAGGCTTATTGATCTGGAGTACATTCCACATCCTGAGCTTTTTTTTTGGTTTTCCAGCCGTCTGTATATATGCGTATTGCATTTGTAGCATCTGACTCTGTGTTTTGTTACATTTGTATTTTGTAGGGTTTATTAAACACAAACCTGGGTTCAATTGCATCACTGGTTGTCTGCAGCAGATGTTGCGAAGTAAGCGCTTCTCGCCATTGGCTCATCCTCAATTGACCCATTCGTACTTCGCAGGGCTACTACATGGCTACTAACGCATCCTCCCTAACGTTCCGGTCCAGAGGGGTCGGATCAGTAATTAATTCCATTGCCGCGGTTGGTGTTGTTCTCATAGCTCCTGTGATGTTTGAACAAACCAATCGCTTTATTTGATATAATTTTTGGATGACTGTTGCTTGTAGAAATTTCGGTCCCCATGCAATGGCTCCGTACGTTAATATAGGTCTTATCGTTACAGTGTAGACCCAGGTGACCACAGGGGGTGAAAGACCCCATGCGCGTCCCACTGTCCTCCGACATTGCTCATAAGCCACATATGCTCTTTGTGCTTTACTCTGTAGGTGAGAGTTCTATGTTAGCTTCCTGTCGAGGATGGTACCAAGGTATTTCACCTCTCCAGAAAAGTTTAGTCTGCTTTTGAAGATTTCGGGAGGTTTTGAGCCCGATAAACTTTTTTTCCTGGTGAAAGGACCAGCTCAGTCTTCTTGGGATTGATCGACAGTGAGTGTTCCTTACACCATGTTTCTATTAATTTGAGCCCATTCTGCGCTCTATCGCACAGTGTGTTCACAAATTTGCCGGTCTGCATGAAAACTATGTCATCTACATATGCAATTGTGTAGAATCCGTTATTGTTGAGGTGATTGATCAGGGTATGTAGAACTATGTTCCAAAAAAGGGGTGATAAGTCCCCTTCCTGTGGAAATCCCCTCATGACCAGTCCTGTCACTGTGATGTCTTCTACATTGATATTCAAGATGCTCTCTGGTAGAGCATCTTGAGTATCCATTCTCCTACTACCAGAGGTTCATTCCTGGAGTGTAGTTGCTGGATAATTGTTGAAAAGGTTGTTTTATCAAACGCTCCCTCGATATCTATGAATATACCCAGGGTGGATTCTTTGACTTGAATAGGTTCACTAAAATCCAGTGAACTCGGAGCCAATCAGATTGCTTCTTGGCGGAAGACAAGTAAAGCCCTGAAAACCCTAACCTTCAATGTAGGCAAGTTCTGATTACTTTTGTCAATTTTGGAACGCGATATTGAATTGGCTAAATAATTCAGTTTTGTCAATAGGATCTTTGACAAAAACAAACTTCGAACTAAAGAAACTCGAAAGAATTTATATCACCAATATCTGTTACTGTTTCCAAATAAATATTTTGAAATGAATTCTATTACTGCCATATATTCTCAGTTGCGATATGCTATCATTTTCAAAAAACCCGTAAGTACTTCACTTTTACTTTGTGAAAAGCAATCATTTATTGACGTAACAAAACTTGCATGGTGGAAACTTTCCTATCCGAACATTTCCTTACACATAATCTTAAAAATAAACACATATGAATATAACTCTCATGGTACAAATGTGTACTTTTGTTATCTTTTGGTATATCACACGTGTCTACATCCATTCAACCATAATAAACATTATGAATAACGTTTCATCGAATAATCTCGTGATACATTTGATATTTTCTTACCAGGCAGACGACGTTAAAATGTAAATAGAAAATAACTTACCTGAAACAAGAAAAATTTAATAAGTTTGAAACACATCTGCATGAGCGCTGGAAAAAAAGTTTTACCGCAGCACAATCGATCATTGATATTGATTGCATGAGAGAAAAATTAATGACGATGATCAATCATTAAACTGCTGTGGGACAGGAAAATCCATATTATTTTTGAAGGATTCCCTGACAGTTATTTCAAGGTGTTACTAATACTAACTTCAAAGTTTCAAATACTAACTCACATAATTTTATGAAATAAAAAGAATTTCAGAAAACATATTACTCCTTTGAATAATTGAGAACTTCAATCTTCATAATTTTTCTCATTCTCCTCCGCTGCACTGCTCAAAGTAACACGACTTCACTCACATTGTCATTCATTCATAAAACATCATTTTGATTTCCAAATTATCTATAATTGGCACCCGATTTATCGGCTATAGGTACTCAATGGTTTATCTAAAATTGAAATGACAAAGGTTGGGTTATACAGGGTGGGGCACCCCAAACCATTAATTTTTTATTTTTACAATTCATTTAATACATATTGATCAAGGCTGCAGAAGGAAATCATTTTGGGAATTGAGTTGTATTAATATTCTGACAGTAGTTCATTGAACAGACTAGGCATTTTTTTTAAATTATTCAACTGAAACATTAGAAAAATATGAAACACAAATGTATTCAATTCGAAGTAGGTGCTTGAAATGACTATCCTGTTGAATAAAAAGATACACCATTTCTATGAACACTGTTTAAATTAAATAACATTTGGGGCGTCACTCTTCGAAAAGCAGTCCTTATTCTCCCCTCCATATTTTCCAATATGGTTGAAGGAGTATCATAAACCTTATTTTTCAACTATCCCTTTAGAAAAAAATCGAGGAATATCAAATCTGGTGATCTCGCTGACCAATTTTGTGTTCCTTCCCTACCAACCCATTTATTCGGAAAGCACATATTCAAAACCTGTCTGACACTGAACTTGAAATGCGCAGAAGCTCCATCCAATTATAACCACATCCATTGTCTGACATTCAGCGACACATTATCCAGAAGCTCAGGCAGATCATCTCGTGAAAATCGTTAAAAAACATTGCGAATTAAAGTTTCCATCAATAAAGTATGCTCCTATAGCTTGTGTACCTACCTCTGGTGATCCAGAGTGCGGAAACAATTAGAATTCACATCACTATGATTCTGGAAGTTGTGTCTTTTCGCTAAGCCATTGTTTTGAAAAGAAGATTCATCAGAAAATGAAATGGAATACAAAAAATGTTCGTCCTCATAAAACAGAACTCTTATAGACAAAATTCAATTCTTCGAAGGAAGTCTATTTTATATGTTTCCTGGTGCATCTTATTACCCCAGAAATGCTCCGTCTGCATGTTGGCATGCATTTCATTGGAAATATTTGCTGCAGAAGCTTATGGTGTTTTCGCGGATAAGCTACATATACAGTGTGTATGGGTACAGACTTGTGATATATTGTTCGAAAGACCTCTTCATTCTCTAATTAAAAATGTTATCGCTTTCAAATTTATTGCAACTTATTGCAATACACGGAACACAGACTACCCTTTTGAAAGTAATCGACGATCTTGCGAGATTCAGAGATCAATCAAAAGTCACCATTTTAGTACTGCTTGATCGAAGTGAAGCTTTCGATTCAGTTAATTTCGATTTACTCATCAGCAAGCTCAAGTTCATAGGATTCGATGACATTTCTCTTAAATGGATGACCAGCTCTGTTATCTCACAGGCCGAGCACAGAGGGTCAAACTGAATGATTAAGCACAGCTTAATAGTAAGTAAGCTGTGGATTAAGTGTCTTTAGCCTTTAGTTACGAAAACGTATACCGCCAGATGGCAGTGCGATTTCGCCCGATGAAATAAATACAAACTCCTCCCTAATTCTAACTTGACCAGGCCGGGGCATTCCAGGGCCGAACTTTATTCGCCGACGTGTTCGTTCTTCCAAATTACATTTTAGATTAAAACATGTTCGTTTTCGTGTTGATCTCAAAGTTTGCACGAAAATTGCAGATTATTTGAAAATTATGAATCTTTTATCAAAATTGATAAATTCAAGATGCGGACGAGATTTGTGATTAGGGCCCGATTTGACTTGCTATAAGGAAGTTTTCGGGGTCAGAGATTATGAATCTTTTGTCAAACTTAACGAATTCAAGATGACGGTTCCAAGATATCGAACGAGATATGTGATTATGGTCCGAATCGATTTGAAATTAGTATGTGNTTCATGAAGTTCATCAAGGAGATTAGAAATACTGAAATCACGAAAACATCTATAAAACATCTATATAGTGTGTATAAAAGCGAAATGGAATAAATTCATTATTTCGGTTACGGTACATATTTCAACAAAATCCCAAATTGAATCAAATTTGATTATAATTTGACATACTTCTAAGGAAAAATGCTACCCCTACCTTCAACCCCCGTTGAATGACAAGTACAACCCTCAATTTTTAAAATGGGTAGTATAAGATTGTGATATATCGTTCAAAAGTTCTCTTCATTCTCTATTCAAAAATGCTATCGCTTTCAACTTTATTTCAACAATTAGGATAAAATAAATTAAAACCATGTGGTTACCGAAAATTGATAAAATATACTCAAAACTTGCAAAATACTTGAAACTTATTTCATGTTGAGGTATTGATAATAAGAAAGTAAGCAAAAACCATAGCAATGTTCTCTTTAGATGGTTCCCTTTAAAAAACTGTTAATAATTTCCGTTGCAACGTTAGTTTGAAACTCCTTGTCAACTTGTTTTGTATGTTACAACATTAGCTGTCAGTATTTCAATTTAAGTTTGAAGTTTGTTTACTTCAAGTCTGACAAATGATTGCATATTAGAAAGGCATAAAATAACAGTTTCATAAATGATTGGTTACGGAGATAAAACCCGAACACAACAGGAAGTAGCTCGCCTATTTCATGAGGAATTTTTTAATTTACCAATGTCTCAAGGAACAATAAGCAAAATAGAGAAGAAGTTTTGCGAGCTTGATCATGTGAGGCAGATAAAAAAAGCAGCTGCCAATACAATGAGTGATGAACTCAAATTAGATGTGATGCTCTTGGGAAACGATTTTGATAAAAGAACTTATTTTTGTGATCAAATGATACACATTTTGGATAATAATATCATCCTGATGAGTGTACTTTGTCTCATAACGGTCATGCTAATCGGCAAAATTGCCACTACTGGTCAACGGAAAATTCTCGCTGGATGAGAGAAGAACACACGCAATACACTCAAATGGTTATTGTTTGGGCAGGGATTGTAGGAAACCATATCATTGGTCCCTTTTTTATTGAGGGCAACTTGAATGGCTTTGGCACTAGGTACGTACTTCAAAATGTTGTCATTCCAAGTTTAGCAAATTTATATCCTGATCCAGAAAACCCTCAAGTTCCAGTGAATACGATATGGTTTCAGCAGGATGGAGTACCACCACATTATCAAGTTAATGTTCAGCAATACCTCAAAACAACATTTCCCAATCGGTGTATAGGGAGGCGAGGATCGATTGAATGGCCAGCGCGGTCGCCTGATCTTTCATCATTAGATTTCTTTCTATGGGAATATGTGAAGAGTAATGTGTAGAAAACTAAACCTTCAGATTTTCAAGCGAATAACGCTTGAGATTAGGTCGGTCACGCCTGATATGTTAAATAATGTTAGAAGACAGTTTTATTTGAGATCAGGATGTTACCAAGACGTTCGCGGTGATTATTTTGAACATCTACTTCGTTAACATACATAGTTCTTTTCCGTATTCTACATTTCATTACGTTTTCTATACCATTTTAGTTTTTGAGTATATTCTATCGAATTTCAGTAACCACATCGTTTCAATTTATTTTATCTTAGTTGTTGCAATAAACTTGAAAGCGATAACATTTTTGAATAGAGAATGAAGAGACCTTTCAAACGATACATCAAAAACCTATACTTCCCATTTGAAAAATGGGTGGTTGTAGGAGTTGAAGTTGTGGGTGACGTTATACCGTTGAAGAATATCAAATTATAATTTACATTTGACGTATTTCGGGATTTTTTTCAAATATGTACAGTAACCGAAACAATCCAATTATTCCATTTGGCTTTGACACACTGTATATGATCAAAAACGATCCTAAAATGAAAATTTAAAGTTTTCCATTATTCTCATGCTGAATAATCTTGAGTTCGTCATGGATCATTTGGGAAAAAGAGTATGTGACATTTATTTCAGTACGCATGAAGCGTAGGTACTCGGTAATCGTTGCTGGTTTAATTTTTCAATAAAAAAAATATTTCACTGCATCATGAATGACTTGAATGGCCGACTAACCTTGTTTTCTATCACCAACTTTTAAAATACGAAAATCATTCCTTTGACAGTTTCGAACCTTGACTGCAGTCTGATGTGAAATTAACAAATTATCAAACCTAATTAGTCGTTGACACGAACCAAATCCTACTTGATAAATCTTGGAGTCCGAGACACTAAAATTATGGATTATTGACATAATAATTAACGAGCTATGGTATCTTACATACCAGACGTAAACAAACACTCGAGTGTTTAATTGCCTTTTCTCTATCATAGAAACATGGCCTTTACCGACTTACCGTTGATTGGTCGTTGATGGCTAAAGGACTACGTGACTGTCTAATACCATGTGTATGAGAAAATTGTTTGTCCTTTCTTGATAGTCCAGAAATCACTTCAAATGGGACCATTCGATGATAATTCTTTTCTGTATGGATTTTTTTAGGGATGACTGTTATCGAAAGAAATACAACAATATCTCAAAATTTTTGTTATTTACTGACACCATTAGAATAACTAGCATGGTCAGTAGCCGGTCGCTTCGACGTGGGTGCTTTGTTCACTCACTCGAATTGACCACCGTGTTGGTCGGTGGTTCAAGCCCCAGGCTGAATGATCGATTTACACTTGCTATCATCCAACCTGTGTTAGGAATCGCACGTTAAAAGGTAAGACCTCGTTAATCCTTAGCTCGCACAAGTTTCGACTTTTGAAAATGTCGTTCGTAGGGGTGCGGCAGCTGGTTAACGGAAACACAGATTTTAAACAGATTACTGGTTGCTTCATTGGCATTGCTCAAAAATAACAAAGTTTGAGTTTGAAAGAAGTTTGAACCATCTCGAATAAAGTCAATTTTATGGACTGAATGATAACACATTTCAACATATATGTGTTCATATATTGATGACACAGTATATGAACAGAGTGAGTAAACTCATATTTTTTGACAATAGGATTTCATTGTTAAAATCTATCGTGCTGTGACCTGAGACTTGACGCGGATAGATGAATTACCTGTACGTCGCGTATTCTTTTCGATTCCAATGAAATTGTTAATAATCAGAATAACCATTCCATTAGAATCGAAAATGTTTTATTATACGAATAAGTTCTGATTAGGATTTAGAGATTTCTGGATATCATATATAAATTGTTGGTATTCAAGGTGGAGTTCGCATTGAAGAATCATTGTTTTATCTTTCAACAAATATCATGAATTGCTTTTCGATTTTACTTTTGCTGGTCGATTGACTTGTCCATTCATTTCAGGTCTTCGGGCTATCTTCAAGAATATTGATCCGCTTCTTTCGTTGAGTCCTCCAGTTAATTATTATCATTCGCTCATAACAAGATTGTGAATCATAATGATAGTTCAGTTAATGAAAATATCACATATGAGACATGCGGTTGTTGTTATTGATACTTATTTCAAGTTGATAGAAGTAAATTCACAACTCAATTATTAAGTGTTTGGAAAAAAGTTTCTAGCTTTTTATAACTTCATCTTTGTACAATGAATGTAGGAAACTTGTGTAATTCAATGTTTATATGAAAGTAGCTGTTTCAGGAGGACTTTCTTGCAGTTTGTGTCTGAAAGTTACTTCTTTGCATGATCTAAACACTCATGTATAGAGATACTTATTTTCAAATTGATTACTTCCTTCCTTCCTTTGGAAGATTCCCTCATCCTTTTTTTGTATCAAGATGGAGTAGTAGAGAGCCAAAAACTTTTTTTCCAAGAAGGAATGATCTAATCAACTTTGAAATGAACTCTTCACAAAGATGTGTGGATTATGTACAGAAGTTTCAGAATTTCGCTGTTGGCTACGAAAATAATTGATTTTTTGTAAATACTTCATCAGTGCAGGAATTTTCTGTGAAAATCCCTGCACTGACGCCTGTCGGATATAATCCAACGCCCTTCGTGGTATTAGCCAGGGGAGTAGTTGTTTTCTGATAGGCGTCAGTCCATTAAACCTACTGTGTAGGTATATAGAGACTGGCTTGAACGTTTGAAGTTCCATTTTTCAAATAAGATTCCTCTTGGCTGGGATTAAACCAAATAGGTGAATGAATGTCATTACGATGTCATCGATGACATAAGCAGATCAAGCTTATTCCGTGACATTAAAAATCGTAATTCATGAATGAATTGTGTGTATTTTCTATGATGTTGTCCAATTTGGTATTGAAGTGCCTTGGGACAAGTGTCTTAAGGCGAAACATCGATGTATACCAGTGAGGATGACAGTGTTCTATGTAAGTGCAATTTGTTACCATTCTTTTAAAGTAGAACTCATGTGAATAATATCTGATTTTTATTCCACAACGAATGTTTGAAATACAAACTGAGTAGAGAAAAGTAAAGTGGAAAATTTTACTTCTCCGTTAGTTACAGAAATTATTTGCTCCTCTTCTTCAACCACTCTTTCAATGGTTCTTATTGAAATACCCAATACAAAATAAGGATTTGTCTTGAAACAGTTATTTGTCAAATTCATTTAATGTTAGCTGTAGCGAGAGATGTTTTATTTTTCACATTTGATAACGTATGCGTTAATTGAATACTTTGAAAATTATTTCACGTGCCTGACACTTGATGACTGGTTTTTTGTTAGGTGATGACATTCTTCAAACGATGCCAAACGCTAACAGCATTGGAGGACAAGTAATGTGCACTGCATCAATTGAAAGAAAGTTGTACCAGACGTTGAAAAAAACACCAAGACTATTTTTCGGAAAATGAGAGATAATCGCTAACACCGCACCACAGTAAGCCCCCTCTATGGACTACCCAAAATCCACAAAAAGGATGTTCCGCTTAGACCGATCATTAGCTTCAGAGATTCAGCTACTCAGAACTTGGCCAGATTTTTACTACCAATAATCAAACCACTGCAAGAAAAAACATCATCTTTTGTGAAGAATTCAAGGCATTTTGTTGAACTACTAGGGGAAATCGAAGAGAGCAGGATCCACTGATTAGTTTTGACGTGGAAAGCCTCTACACCAACGTTCCTGTCGAAGAAGCAGTTCGAATCATAAAGAGGAAGCTATCTGAAGATGTGGACCTGAAAGGTAGAACAAACTCACCGATATAAGTAATCATGGAATTACTAGGCTGCTGTGTACGAAATTGCTACTTCCGAGTGAAGGACGAATTCTTTACGCAAGATGAGGGTCTGCCAATGAGATCGTCACTTTCACCGGTTATAGTCAATATATATGAAGTGGTTTGAAACTCTAGCCATTGAAGAAGCCCACAAGAAGCCTGATTGAGATACGTGGACGACACCTTCATAATATGGAACCATGGGAATACTGAACTAGACGCCTTCCTGAAACACATCAACAGCGTGAGACCTTTCATCAATTTCACAATGGAGAAAGAAGTCCGCAACGAATTGCCATTCTTAGACGTATTGGTGAAGAGAAGCGACACTAAGTGGGAAACATCTGTATATCGAAAACACACTTACATAAGACAGTATCTGAAGCAGGAATACAACTACCATCAATCGACTAAGAGAGAAATTATCAAGAGTCTACTAGAACGTGCTTTCGGCATGTGTAATACAGAGGAAAGTCTCGAAAAGAAACTAGGCATCATCAAAAATTCGATTCAATGGAATGATTACTGCAACGTGATGGTGAAACAGGCTTTAGCTAGAAGACAGCAAAGATCCACAAGGAAGAGAAGCCGCCACAAACAGTTCTTGTACTTTCCTACATCAGAGGATTGTCGGAAAGGATAAGAAGGATTGGGTCCAAGTTTAACATCAGAACCTGTTTCAGAACCTGTTCAGATCACTAATCCGTAGCAGCCTCACGAAAACCAGGCCACTAAACGCAGACTGCGATTCCAAGAATTCCATTTGCCGGATACCTGCGAGTGCCGAGAATCATACATTATTGGTGAAACTAACAGGGCAATGAAAGTTCGCATTGACGAGCACAAAAAAACGCACAGCGAGGAGAAACCAGCAAATCAGGAATAGCAGAGCATGTTCGGACTCATCAACATAACATCAAGTGGGCTCAAGCTGAAATCATCCACAAAGAGGAACACTGGTTTAGGAGGAAATTCAAGGAAGCCGCGTATATGTTGTCCAATATGGAAACCTATAATCAAGCGGAATACGATCGCCAAACGGTCAGTTTCTGATAAAACCGATGAAGCGGAGAGAGGGAAAAGGGAATAGGTGAAAGCACTCGAATGACCTATAAATAGTCACATCTCGGAGGAATAAGTCCTTCCGTTGAAAGATGAACAACTTTTTCATCCAACTCACCCCAGCCA
>NW_019292970.1:23366-44878 GCF_000500325.1 Leptinotarsa decemlineata | reverse complement strand
AAAAAAATTATTTGGGATTTTTTGGTTTTTCCTGTATATCTCCAGAATCAAAAGAGCTATATTCGATTTCTTTACATCATTGCATAGGTCTCTAAAATACGCCAACTTTGCTACAATTTAACCGACACTCTATCTCTTATCGTTTACGAGATCCCCATGTACAGAATCGAATTTGAATAGCCCTGTATAATATAAACTAAATGTACATGTGGCCAGTCTCTACTCACCTACACTGTAGGTTAATGGACTGACACCTATCAGAAAACCAGTATACCCATGGCTGATACCACGAAGGTCGTTGGATTATATCCGATAGGTGTCAGTGCAGGATTCTTCACTGAAGTTATTCCTGCATATGCTGTTGGCGACACAACTGCTGGAATAGATTTTCAATTATAGGAACGAGCACACTTGTAGACCGGTTTGGGACTATTTGGCATCTCAGGAAAAAAAGCGTTAAAAGGCGCTTGATTGAGTATAAAGAAGTTGCCGCCACGTCTAAACAAGATAAATCGGCAGTTGTAGAATCCGCTTCCTCAAAGAGTAGCCATGACATTGTCTTCAACGCACGCAAGTTCTCAAGGGTACTGTCCGAGGATAATCAGGGAGGCCATAGACATAAATAAACATACGAATAATTTTAACTGTGAAGAAGAGATCTTACACATCAGCAATACATGGATACCGGTACACCATAACCCAAAGATTCTCCCAATAATTGAAGAAGGTTCGGACCAATCAGGTACAAGAGCAGTCGGTATGCCGCAGTAGCAGACGAAACCTGCAGACGACGGCTACTGAACCTTGGAACATCAGACAATTTGTTAGACACCGGTTGTGAAAACCTACACACAAAGTAGAAATCGACTCCAAATAGTTACAGGACAACTTATTGGACACTGTTCATTTGAAGAATAACCGAACAAAATAGAGCTGTGTAACGGAGATCTTTGCTGGATATAATGCGATGAAGGAGCATAGACTACTCGTCATATATTAAGTGATTGTGATGCACTGGATCACAGAAAACATGCAACTTATAGACAAATGTCCATTATATCAAATGTCCATTTGAACTTTTACATTAAATTTCTATCAAACAAAAACAAAGTTCAGATTTCTTGGGATCTGTGATTCTCAGTATTGGATTGAGGACAAGTTGACTATATCATATTCTTCGGATTGACTGGGACGATTTTGATGAATAATGAGAAATGAAGATGAACTATTTCAAACACAACGTAGTTTCAAAAAATATTTTGCGTTTTTCAAAAACATTTTTCAACTGAATTCGAATCATTTCTCGAATTTACAAAACTGTTTCAGAAATATACTTTGAATTTGGGAAAAAATCTTTTTGATTTTCATTGTTGTTTTCGGTTATGTAAATATTCAAAAATTGAATTAATTTGTCATTTTCAATCAATTTGAATATTGAGTAGTTGAAACAGTAAATCCTGCTGTATAAGTGATTAGAACTCATGATCATTGGTAAATAAGCCCAGAGTTCACAAAGCTTCCCACAAATTTGAGTTCTAAACTACCCTAATTTTTTTCACATATAGTCAGTGGACATATTTGAAGGCTGGCTATAAATGAAATAATTTTAAAGAACAATTCGTTCAGGCCAGTAGGTTAATGGACTGACACCTATCAGAAAACAACTACTCCCCTGGCTAATACCACGAAGTGCGTTGGATTATATCCGACAGGTCTCAGTAGAGGATTCTTCACTGAAGTTATTCCTGCATATGCTGTTGGCGATACAATTGCCGTAAAAGATTTTCAATCACTGAAACACACATGCAGACCGGTTTCGGGCTGTTTGGCCACTCCTCAGTGCAAGGTAGTGCATTAACATTGAGTCGATAATTTTCAATAATTGAAAATCGAATTCCTTCAGAGTATCATTCTTGGAACTAGGCTGAAGCGGATAACAAACAACAGGTTTGCCATTGCCCCATCTGCCTGTGAACGAGGTAACCAACCGCATATCCGAAATTTGCTCAATTCCTCGTATAAGGAAAGAAAACTTTTCACATATTGTCCCATATAGCCATAAAGTCATGTATAGTCAGATATAATCCAACGCCCTTCGTGGTATTACCCAGGGGAGTAATTGTTTTCTAATAGGTGTCAGTCTGTTAACCTACAGTGTAGGGAGTTGAGACTGGCCTGAACGAATTGTTCTTGTAGATGATTTACCCTCATTTTATTATGATTCGACATTCGACAACTTTTGAAAAATATCAATTTTTAGCCGTATTATAAATTTTTGGTTGGAAATACTGAAATCACGCCTTTTAGAATCAATATCTAAAATATAGGGTTTTCATTGAGCGCTGTCTATCTTTAAATTTGAATAAAACAAAATGTGTGTGTGAGATAATCAAAATCTTTTATTCGTTTGAAAGACCCATCAATATCATTATGTGTGAAATATAACATCGTTCAATTCTCCGGCTTCTCTGGGTGGAGCGCATCCTAAACGTCCAATTCTCTAAATGACTGTGGTGCATAAATCAGGTCGAATTTGACCGATGGCGTGGGTTATGTTGTTGTTGAGGACCGCTGAGGTTTGTGGCTTATTCGCATACATCTGCAACTTCAGAAAAACCCACAAGAAAAAGTCTAACGAGGCCAAATCGAATTATCTCGAAGGCTAGTTCACTTCACCTCCACGTGAGATGACCATGCTCTCAAATCGCTTTTGCAGAATATCCAATGGGGCATGAACTATGTGGTACGTAGCGCCGTCATGTTGAAACCACTTGTCGTTGGTGTCCAGTTGTGGTCTACGAAAGGCCTGGTTCTTGTGAGCGATGCGAAATCGACTGCCTTGGATTCTTCAGCATACTCTCATAAAAGCTGCGATGTTGCGTTTTATCGACGTACGCATGTTGGTCAACCGTTTTCTTAACCAGTGGATTCAAATTTTTGTACCACATTGCGAATAGTCCTCTTGATAGGATGATTATGGCGCCCGTAAAATGGGGGAAGCGTGCAGTACGTTGCCGAACAGAGCACCCATTTTGATAAGACAATTTTATTATTTGAACGTGTTGTTGAATGCTATATCTCTCCATAGTGATTTGGCAAAACAGACTGTATAAGTCACAACTAATTTGACAGATGTAGCTTCAACAAAATGACCATTATCAATTGTCAAAGAACGGAAGTCCCTGTTGGAAGAGCCTACACATATAATTAGAATTTCAAAGGGTTTTCAATCAACTGTAACGGAATCTTGTCCAGATGGAATACTGAGCTGAATTTATTCGAAATAGAGCAATCATTTGGATAGCCTCGACTGAATACTGGTATGTAAAATAACTTTCAAGGTATATGAAGTTCTGTTCAATCAGGGAGCGAGACAAAATTGATCTCGAATAGGTGATGCGAAATCAATATCGGCATATCGCAGTCGTCGTTTCAGTAACTAGTTCTGGATTCAACTTGGATCCAAATTCGTTTGAAAATCAAATATTATGGTAACATATGCGGGAGTAGTTTGCCGGCGGTAGTTGCATTAATTATAGATTCAAAGGAATCGATCCTGCTATTTCTTGTGCTCATTGTTAATGTTCATAGAATCAAGGAGTCGTAGGATGAACTCAAATTGGGTTGGATACATTACAGAGTGAGTGGCTGAATTATTCAAACAAATACTTTTGTCTCATACAGGGTGTAACTGAATAAGTGTAAAACATTCAAGGAGGTGATTCCTCATCGAAAAAAAGATAGGATCTTTCATATAGAGAAATTTCTTTGGTGCATCCCTTGTTTGGATAAAGCCCCTTATAAACATACAACATGTAGAAATCATAGTAAATGTTCAATATGTCTACCTTCAGACATTACGCATGCGTCTAGACATCGGCGCATTGAGCCACGTATTCGCTCAAATATTCCTGGAGTCTCTCTGATTACCCTGCACGCATCGATGATGCCTTTTCTTAAGTCCTCTACATCGCGAACAAGAATACGATAAACCAAATGCTGTAAGAGAAATCAAGAGGATTGAGATCCGGGGATCGAGCGGGCCAGTTCTGTGGTCCTCCTCGACCTATCCACTGATTTGCATATGTTTCAGTTGGATGCTGACGTGCTACTTGACTAAAATGGGCGGGAGCCCCATCATGTTTAAAAAAAAATATCCCTTCTGACGCCCAAAGGAACTTCCTCCAGCAGTACTGGATGCACTTCTCTTACAAATTGAACGTATGCCTCCGTGTTAGGAATCACACGTTAAAAGGTAAGACCTCGTTAATCCTTAGCTCGCACAAGTTTCGAATTCTGAAGGTTGTCGTTCGTAGGGGTGCGACAGCTGGTTAGCGGAAAAACAGATTTTAAACAGATTCAATCGAAGAGGTAGAAAATGAGGCCCAATTGAATCATCCCCGATAACTCCGAGCCACACGTAAAGAAAAAACTGTTCTTGATGGTTAGTTTCGACAATAGCGTGAGGGTTTTCATCAGCCCATATGTGGTAATTATGAAAATTAATAATCTTGTCCCGAGAAAAACTACATTCGTCTGTGAATTCTATCGTCTTCAGAAAGTCACAATTTCTTCTGATCATTTCCAGCATCCAATTGCAAAATCCAAGACGGTTCGGAAAGTCTCGCGGTAACAGTGCCTGTACTCGATGCAGATGGTAAGGGTATAAGTGTTGTTTCTTTACAATCGAAATACCGTCATATGATCAACATTCAGCTGGAAAGCAATCTTTCTAGTACTAGTAGTAGGTTGGTCTTCAATCCTGCTTCCTCAAGCTGTGTTGTTCGTACTTCTCGATGGCGACCACAATCCTGTGTTGTTTTGTCGAATGAACCATATTCTCGTAATCATTGATGAAGTCGAGCAAATATTCTATGTGGAGGATGCTGCCGTTGAGGATACATTTCAGCATATCTTCTAGAAGCTTTCAACCCATCTCCCTGTGACAGACTATAAACGTAATGCATATCAGCCTCATTCGTGTATGCCATTTTAATAACAAGTGAATTATTGAAGTAACAAATTAAGAACAGAACAACAACATACAATTAGCTTTAATTTCAATTTCGAAAATTCACAAACTGACAGCGTCATATCAATTTAATTGTCAATATCGCTAATAGCGACCTACTAGATAGATTATTTTCGTATTTTCGCATTTATGACGACGTATCTCTGTATTTTGTTCGTGAAATAATTTTTTGCTGCGAACTGCTTTATTTTCGGCAAATAACCCAAGAGACATTTTTTGTTTAGAATGAAACAGGCTATCGGAAATAAATTTTTAAATGGTAAACAAATAATAAGACGAAAAGTTACATTGGAAATAAATTTTAGGGGTTGCGTTTTCCACCCCTTACAACCATGGGGTGAACCAAATAAATTTCTGGCTAATTATCTTTTTGGTAGTACAAAACGTCAGATTAATTTCAATGTTGTAACTTTTTTAGTGCTTGTTGTTGAAACAATCAAATTTCTTGGTTTGATTCTAGACAGAAAACTGCATTGGAAATCTCACATCAATGACTTAGCCGTAAGATGCAAAAAAGCTTCGAACCCTGTGCGAGCAGTATCGAAGATTAGGTGGGGAAGTGATAGAGACATCGCAGTGGAACTATATAAAATTCTAGTGCTGTCTAAGATGGACTCGGTTGTACCATATATGCTGCAGCTCGTTCTTCTACTCTCAGAGTGTAAGATTCAATCCACTGTACTGGATTGCGATTGGCCTTGGGGGCCTACAGGACTAGTCCGCTTAAATTATTGTGTTGTGAAGCAGGGATACCGCCACTTAAATACAGAAGAAACCAACTTTTAGCAGCATACGGGATTAGAATTTGTTCCCAACCATCACACCCTAATTTTTCATTTATGTTTATAGAGGAAAACGAATCCATTTACGCACGACGTCCTACTATTTCCCGCCCAACCGGTGTACGACTGAAAGAGCTGTTGTCCTCAATGGATACCCGCTTTCCAGACACATACAAGATAGGATTCTGCGAGTCTCCCCCGTGGGAAACGAAACCGATTGAAGAGACTTAGAGTGTTCTGTATTCAACAAAGAGGAAATCAACCCAGCGGTGATCAGGGATGAATCCAAAAGAATAATTGAAACATACCCGAATAGCCATATAGTGTACACGGATGGATCGAAGACTGAGCAAGGAACTGGAAGTGCTTTCGCATGTTTGGGATCAACCCACTTCTGGACCTTACCGAATCAAGCGAGTGTTTTCACAGCAGAACTATATGCAATCTGGCAAGCATTACTATACATGGACTTATGTAATTTTCATTCATACATCCTTTGCACAGACTGGCTGAGTTCTATTCAAGCAATTGAAAACTCTTTCAGTAAATATCAGCTGGTTCAAAGAATCTTAACACTGATGAGTTGTCTCCAGTCCAAAGGAAAATCGATCACATGGCAACACGAATGGACAAACAACGATTCAAAATTAAAAGATATCAAACCTGATATTGCAGCTATGAGACTTCCACAAGGGCTAACAAGAAGAGAAATAACACGATTTAGGATAGGACATACGAACTTAACATCCTCTTATATACTGAGAAGATAAAGACAACCATCCTGCGAAAATTGCCAAACTTTGATGACGGTTAAACACCTTCTCTTAGAATGCCACCAGTATGAAGCCGATCGACAACGATATAACTTATCGGATAATATCAGAACTTGCCTCGGTACCAAAGCTATAAGAAATGTTTTGAACTTTCTGAAAGTAACGGACCTTTTCAACAAAATATAAACAGATATCGTTTACTACAAAATGGCTAATGACCTCAGCAGTCGATGCCAGAATAATAATAATAAACTATATCATACATTTTTCATCAAGTTTACTCTGATAGTCAAATGGACCACAAAATCTTCCAGTGGAATTTCACCCCTTCTCATATTCATATATTTCCAACACAAATGGATCAGCCAAATGTTCTGTAATATTGATACCAGTGGTTTATCTTTTCGAATTCAGAACCCTCTTTCCAGAATGTGCTGGATTCCCAAACCTCATAAATGGAATCCCCGACCAGTCTCAATTATAAGTTCATGTGAAACATCCCGGAATAATTGATGACGCAGCTCCCAAATATTTTTCCGAAAATCCTAATGGTTTAACAGATTACTGGAGTTCATTGCCCTTTGATTCATCGGTAAATTCATAATGTTCATGAATGCTGTGCTAATTTTTCTGAATTATATTTGTGTGGAGTGTAGTATTTTCGAAATGAAGTTACTGGTGGAAAAAGAGGAAAAGATTTCTAGGTTCACTGAAAAAAAAAAGATTACATTAATTCATTGGATACTTCATTGGATACTGATTACCCTCTACATTCAGAATCCCAACATTTTCATTTTTAATGTATGAAATAGCTATGAACATCAATTAAAAAAAGTGTGATACTTGCTCAATGGATTACAGCTTATCAGGTTGACAAGATTGTCAAAAAACTTTCACCGCGAAAAGTGTTTTTTCACCATTAAAAAATAACATTTTTCTCTGCCAAAATGACTCACAATTTATAGCAATAAGAGAGACTCACAGAATTTGCAGTTCGACCAGTTCTCATCGATATAAAAAAAATTCATTTGTCTGACTGACTATTATAACAAAACAAGTATAGCTGAAGCACCAGTCAACCTAAGAATAACACAGATGATCTTCAAACATGACTCAACTCACGACGGAAGCACCAAACTCTTACAAAGGTTCGAAATTGATTAACATTTCAACCTAGCAGACCACTATTATAATATTCATGCAGTCATTGTTCACTGTGGTTCTGGCGTTGAATCTGGCCATTATTATGCATTGGTTAAAGACGAAACAGACTGGTTTAAGTTTGACGATAGTCGTGTCACTAAGTTTTCTGTCGATGTTTTGAATTTATTGGAGCCTCTGGAGATACCATACATTTTGTTTGACGGAAGAGAGGACATTGGAAAATCAATATCTTCAGATGATGTGGTGCTGCAGGTTTTCCTCTAGCTGAAAAAGCAAATGCGCCACTGGAATCAATGGAGTCGCCTCGGAGCATCAATTAATTTTTGTTATTTTATAATTTTATGATTTGTATTACTTTCTTCTTCCAAAACATATATTAGAAAAATATCATAATCAATATTCGAATTGAAATTCTCCATCTCCATGCATTCATTGTCGATTTCTAATACCTATAGTTTCCATATCCACTGACAGAATGATCGACAAACTTGATAAATCCATTATAAATTTTTGAAATCACATCAGAACGCTGAGTATGCTATGTTATTAATTCCTCGAGCCACCTAGAGAGCATAATTGATATTCGCAGTTTTATCAGCCATATAATTGTTGTTTCACAGGGGTTTATTTTTGAGTCCTTATTATTTAATAGGTATACCATTAAGTATAATTCAATAAGCTTTAAATGAAGGTTAGATTCATCTTTGAGTTGTCAAGAATGAATGATCTTTAATCTCATTGTCTCAAATTCAACCAACGAGCAATACATCTTATCTGTCATGTGAATTTATTTTAGGGATGATGAACTACTTTCAAAATACGATATTGAAAAAGTTTCATGTTACACTTGCACTGATTCATTCAATTTCTTTTCATTAGTTCGGACTTCCAGTGTCTAATATAATATAAAATGATAAATTCCTTGGAGAATCAATAAAATCAGAAAGATTAGCTAAAAAAATAACAGTTATAGCAAAAAAAAACTGAAATTACAATGAAATAAACTACAAGCAACAATTGAAAATTGAACAATTATCAAGGAATGAAAATTGAAATCAAAAGATTCCAAGCTAAGTTACTTCACGACGTTTCGATTGTTAGTATCCACATCCACAATCGTCTTCAGGTGATGTCATTGTCGAATATAATATAAAATGACCGGGTGATCACCCGAAGACGATTGTGGATACTAACAATCGAAACGTTGTGAAGTAACTTGGTTTGAAATATTTTAATTTTAATTTTTTGTTAATTGTTCAGTTTTCAATTGTTGCTTGTATTTCATTCCATTGTGATTTCAGTTTCTTTGCTTGATATAATTGTTATTTTTTTAGTTGATCTTTTTAATTTTATTGATTTCTTCAGGGATTTCAAATCATTTTATATCATATTAGACAATGGGAGTCCGAAGTAATGAAATATACCATGAAACATTGTCAATCACCTTAAAAGAAAAATTCAATTTCATGTCACTTCGACTATGTTTATACGTTTGGAGCGAATGGTATTATTTGGAATCGAACAGATATCGCATCTCAGATTTATTTATAGGATTCAAAAATAAAAGTTTTAATATGGTACAAACTAAACCTCCAAAATTATTTAAATATTGAAACTTTATCTGAAAACTTTACCTGTCAGTAAAACTAAAACAAAATGTATAATGTATGTATGCAATGTATGCAATAGTTAACGTTTAGAAATAATCTTTTCCGATTCTTCAGATCTTCAGAGCATAGTACTTTTCTTGTGGTATCGTCATAATACTTTGTGAAAAGTTTCATCTTTTACATCTGGTATATACATTATCGAATACAAATTGGAAATTGGGAATTGTGTAGATATTTTATGACATTCACAAAATTTTCAGGAAAATCCAAGACATAGCAAAATATTTATGTTCTCAATACTCACCATTCTGCTGTCAATCATATGTTCCGAATAGAGGTCTTTGATCAGCATATCCAGCGTTCTCTGCCTTTTCCTAGAAAACGTTGGAGTCTCGAATGTTGCTTTTTCTCCGTTGATCAACTTCACTAGCAGAAACTCTCTGAAGAGATAGGGATCGCAGAAAACTGGGGGGCATGGAAGACCCGGTCCAAAAAGTGGCACGGCTTCGTCGGAAAATACCGAGAGGCGGTACTGATTGTCATGATCTGTGGTAACAACTGCGAATACATCTGATACCGTGGTTAAGGATATTCACAGTAAATGAAGTAAAAATTTGGTAATTCCTCATGGAACCCCATGAGGTCAACTTTTCGAAATCATAGATTTTCTCAGTGATGCTCGGCTGAACCACGAATATAATGTTAGATTCAATTGTCCTCGAAGAGCAAGACCGGTTAGGTAGAGGTGATGATATCTCCATCAAACCTGCGGAAGTAAAGGCGTCGTTTATCTTTGATATGCATGGAGTGAGTGTTCTGTTCTATCTTATAGATGTCGTCTTTGTGAGGTCTACTTGGGTCTACTTCCATTTGATATTTATATGATTGACATTTTCAATATACAAGAAATGTGAGAAATATACTCTTATAGATATGACACTGTCATGAATCACAATCTGATGTGCGCTAAACTTGTTTTTTTTTGGTTTCAGTGTAGACGCATGTCACTTGAAAAAAATAGAAAACAACGTGTTGGTAAATGGTAGTCATTCTGATAATATGATTGTATGTCATGGAGCCCTGCATGGTTCAATTCTCGCCCTGTTACTCTTCATTATCTACACATCTGACTTCTCCAAGCTTCTTAAATCATTCAACATTCATAAATATGCAGACGCCACTAACTAACTCAATAATAATATAAAAAAGCTTGTTCAGATTTCGCAGCAACACTGACTAAACCTTAATCCTTGTAAATAATCTTTGATGATTTTTGGAAAAGCTAAAGATCGTGAAAGGGCCATAGATAATATCGATTTGCATATTGATGGACATTTTGTGGAATTGACTGATAAAATAAAATGTTCAGGACTTCATATAGACTACAACCTCAGAAAGTCAATATTCTCGTTCAAAGATCGGTACTCTGAAACATCTGTATTCATACATACACTATCTTAGTAGGTCTCTCAAAGTTACCCTTTCAGACATATTAATTCTATATTCAATTATGGCCCTTGTATCGATTCCATAACTTCTGCAAGAATTCAGTACAGAACACCTGCATTAGACTAATATTCAGCTTGAATTACAGAGATCATGTGACCCTTTCAATTAATTGATTAAATTGTTTCAAAATGCAAAACAGAAGAGAATTGCATTTCGCCTGTTTCATTAAAAAGCTGATCAAAAAAATAACAACCCACTTTGGTGAAGAAAATCCTTCCCAGAAATCAGATACATTCAAGAAACCTTAGATTCAATAATAATTTTGACATTCCGAATCATAATAGCAATATCTATGAACGATCCTTCACGTATCATGCTGTAACAATGCATAATTCATTCAGTGAATCTTTGAAAAATTCATCACTACCGCTATTCAGAGTAAACTTAAAATTGAATTTCTCAGTCAACAGTGATCCAAACATAAACATTTCTACTCAACTTTACGATTGTCCCGAAATTGCTATTTATTTTTTGTGATCTTTCTTTTTAGTTAAACGTGGTTGAGTGGAAGACTAGCGCTTTGCTAAACTCCGCCACGTAAAATAAATACCATTTATTATTATTATATGCCAAGCAGAAACCAAAAATCATATGACATTGAAATTTTCCTTAGATTTTATGTGGCGCTATTGTCTGAGGCTCTTCGGTCACCAGAATAATTGGCCCTCGATACCAATAAAGGTGATGATAAAAATTTTGTAGAAATAATGATATCAGAGGTATTTCTTCTTTATCATAAAATATTCAAATGTCAGATATTTGAGAAATGATGACACATGAAGAGAAAAAGAAAGAATTCTAGGGGATGTTTAGACTATAAATTGATGTGCTAGTAAAAAATTTAGAAGTCGATTTTATAAGCAGCAGAAGTCTAATATTCCAGGATTATCCTCACTTTTCTATGATGCTGTACAAAATTTAGTGCATATTCCCAATTGTTTATTTGGTATCATATATTTGTTCATGTAATTTCATGTGAAATACTGCTAGATTAATGCGTTTATGATTTATGTAAGCAAACTTACAGAGGCACACTGTATCAAATATTTGTTCTGCTCATTTGCTTTGCTTATTAATCATGATCTCGAATACTACAGTGTTGACAGATTTGATTGAATCTATGCGTAGAGATGAAATGTTGAAAATATATACATCTATTATATGAAGATGATTGAGAGTAGTGATAATCGAAACGACGGAAAGAAGCTTAGTTTGAATTCTTCTTCCTAATTTTTTTTCTTGAGAATTTCTCATCATTAATCTCCATTATGTGATCTTTTATATTCATTATTAATTGACATTTCATTTATTGTGCACCACATTCATTAATTCATTTTCATTTCATGTCACAACGATTATTTTCATAACGAATAACCGTTCTATTTTTGGAACTGTTCATTCGTTTTCAATTTTATTTCTTTTTCAACCAAACCAATATTTCAGTCTAATTATTTTTAATATTCTTAGTACGTGGGTGGTTCCAGAAGTACTCGGTTCAACAAAGAAAACACAAACATTTTGGAAAGCATTTTCCTGAAGCATTTTACACTTTTCCCAGCGACGTTCAATAAGTTCGATACCGCTTTTATAATAAGAATAAGAACAAAATAGCCATTAACTGCCCACATCACTTTCTCACCGTTGAAAATCTTTGATCACTGTGCCATTTTTTCAAGTTTGGAAACAGATTATAGTCCGAGGGGGCTAAATCTGGCGAATAGGATGCATGAGGTAGCAATTCAAACATTAATTCGTTAATTTTGATCATTGCAATAATGAATCAAGTTACGTCACGACGTTTCGATTGTTAGTATCCACAATCGTCTTCGGGTGATAACTGGACTTATTCCTTCGAGATCTGACTATTTATAGGTCAATCAAGTGCTTTCACCTATTCTCTCTTCCCTCTCTCCGCTTCATCGGTTTTAGCGGGAGCTGACCGCTTGACGGGAGTTGGCCATCTTCCGCCTGATTATAGATTTCCATATGTTGCGTATCTCTACGCTAGCTTGGCTGAATGCGTTATTGGATAACATATATGCGGCTTCTTTGAATTTTCCTCTGAATCAGTGTTCCTCCTTGTGGATGATTTCAGATTGAGACCACTTGATCTTATGTTGATGAGTCCAAATATACTCTGCTATTCCTGCAGGACCCAGGATAATGTTATACTTGGAACCAGGTCAATAAGAAGAATTGGGTCCAAGTATAACATCAGAACCTGCTTCAGATTTGGGAACACTATCCGTTGCAGCCTCACGAAAACCATGCAACGCGGACTGCGATTCCAAGAATTGTATTTACAAGATACCCTGCGAGTTGCTTGTATTTTATTTCATTGTAATTTCGGTTTTTTCGGTTAATATAATTGTTTTTTTCAGCTGATCTGTTCAAGTTTTTATAGATTTTTTTAGTGATTTCAAATCAATTTATACCATATTAGACAATGGAAGTCCAAAATAATGAAATACACCAGATTTATCATGTCGCGCACTTTCAATCGACGATCATTCAGTACCGCTTTGTGGTTTTTTTTCACCGTTTGTGGAGTCTTCACCTCATTTGGTGGACCACTGCGATGCTCGTCTTGGCAGCTCGTACGGCCTCGTTTAAACTTTGCTACCCAATATGTTACTATTGTAAACGAAGGAACAGAATCACCTAGAGTAGAATCCAGTTCAGCTTTTATATTTTTCCATTTTCACTAATTCACCGAAAACGTTCGCTATTGATGGCTGCCAAACAAATACTAAACAATGCAGCGTCTTTAAACTTGAAACATATGCTTTTTAGATTATGCATTTTCTAATACAGTGATATTTTTCAAACAACTACCGCCATCTCTAGTTCAGGCCGGGTATTGTCGGGACCACCCTGGTATTTTTAATATTTCATCCATTCAGCATTTCATAGTTTTCGAATTCATTGACACTCTTTCAGAAAATTTCATTAAAAACCGTCATCACATTCCAACAATCACTATCCTAGTAGTTTCCAGTCAAATGTTAGGAGGAAATAAATTATTTTTCACGTCCACACAATATAAATTTATCTATTCGGACTATGACTGGTAATGAAAATGAAATAATTTTCAGACCATACTTTCAATTGATTTTTCTGTTGAATTTTCAAAATCTATAAATTCATATCAGAAACAATAGGTAGGGTATATTTATTTTTCAGAAATGTTCATCAACTTGTACAGCATATCCAACTATTCATACCTATTTTTCGTGATAACTGTTCTGATGTTTATAACACTTCCTTGTGCCAAAAACTATATTGAGATGAAAGGTAGAAAGTTACTTTCATTCCGGAAACAAACAAAAATCGACCTCCAGCAAATTATGTGAAATCGATGTTATGTTGTTCCCTCTTTTCACTATCTACGAGTGTTTAATGAGATGTGAATCTCGATAGTTAGGATACTCGATTTGGTGTAGGGGAGAACGTGAGGCTCCCCTAACAAATGATGTTTGTTGTGCCAGCAATATTTTTGTAGTCCAGTAAAATTCAATACAGAAATATAACGCTAATCCTATTTCCAAAACGTATAGAGATACTAAACCAATTTTATAACGTTAATCGAAGATAGTGAACACTTTCAGGATGCTTGTTAAAATAGGATTTCCGAATAGCAGGTGTACTTTGAAGTACACCTCGATATTGAGAACTTTTCCATGTAACATGTGAGTGAAATTTTATATCAATACTCTCTTAAATATTACGTTGTGATAGAAACCTCTCTGCGTGGTCTATATACCTTTGTGAAGTGATTTTATTGTATTCAATGGATGTTGTCCCACTTTCTCGGAACTTTCTAACTTTCTGTATGATGATAGAGAAGTTGAAAGCCAAAACATATTTCCCAAAAAACTAGTGTGCCTAAATTGTGGATAAAAAATGTACGGGCCTGTTCAGAAGCTAATTTCATGGAAAAAAGTTCATAGACCGACATATAAGTCCGATAATGCATTGTTTTCAATATACTTGGTGTTAGATTTTCCTAAAAAATTCCTTTTTTGCATTAATATTGTAAATATTTCTTATATGAATTTGGAGAAATTTGCCAATGTTGTTTTCGGTTATGTAAATATTCAAAAATTTGATTAATTTGTCATTTTCAATCAATTTGAATATTGAGTAGTTGAAACAGTAAATCCTGCTGTATAAGTGATTAGAACTCATGATCATTGGTAAATAAGCCCAGAGTTCAAACAACCACTTCACAAAGCTTCCCACAAATTTGAGTTCGAAACTACCCTCATTTTTTTCACATATAGTCAGTGGACATATTTGAAGCCTGGCTATAAATCAAATAATCTTAAAGATCAATTCGTTCCGGCCAGTAGGTTAACGGACTGACACCTATCAGAAAACAACTACTCCCCTGGCTAATACCACGAAGTGCGTTGGATTATATCCGACAAGTCTCAGTACAGGATTCTTCACTGAAGTTATTCGTGCATATGCTGTTGGCGATATAACTGCCGCAAAAGATTTTCAATCACTGAAACACACTTGCAGACTTGTTTTGGGCTGTTTGGCCACTCGACAGTGCAAGGTAGTGCATTAACATTAAGTCGATAATTTTCAATAATTGAAAATCGAATTCCTTCAGAGTATCACTCCTGGAACTAGGCTGAAACGGACAACAAAGAACAGGTTTGTCATTGCCCCATCTGCCTGTGAACGAGGTAACCAACCGCATATTCGAAATTTGCTCAATTCCTCGAATAAGGAAAGAAAACTTTTCACATATAGTCCCATATAGCCATGAAGTCGTGTATAGTCAGATATAATCCAACGCCCTTCGTGGTATTACCCAAGGGAGTAGTTGTTTTCTAATAGGTGTCAGTCGCTTTTGCAGAATATCCAATGAGGCATGAACTGTGTGGTACGTAGTGCCGTCCAGTTGAAACCACTTGTCGATGGTGTTCACATCATCCAATTTAGGCCAAAAGAAGTTGGTATTCATCGACCTGTAGTGCTCGTCGTTGACAGTGATGACCTGGCCGACGTCGTTCTCAAAGAAATATGGACCAATGACGCCGCCAGCCCAAAATCCACATCAAACATGACTTTTTTGGGATGCATTGGACGCTCTTGGATATCATGTGGATTGGTATCGTCCCAAATTCGACAATTTTGTTTGTTCTCATACCCATTCTTCCAGAAATGAGCCTCATCGCTCAAGATGACTTTCAATGAAAATTATGGTCAGTTGCCAACTGCTAAAGAACCCATTCAGCAAGAACACATCGTTGTCTATGGTCGTCTACATTCAGTTCCTGGGTCAGCTGAATTTTTTACGGGTGTAGGCCCAAGTTACAATGCAAAATTCGCCAAGTTGTGGCCTGCGAAAGGACTAGTTCTTGTGAGCGATGCGAAATCGACTGCCTTGCACACTCTCATAAAAAGCCGCGATGTTTTCGACAGATCTTGCGTTTCATCGACGAACGGATTTTGGTCAACCGTGTACTTAACCAGTGGATTCAAATAGTCCTCTTGGTAGGACTATTATGGCGACCGTAAAATGGATTAGGCGTACGGTACGTTGCCCGAACAGATCACCCATTTTGATGAGACAATTCTATCATTTGCACGTATTGTTGAATGCTATATCCGTCCATAGTGATTTGGCAAAACAGACTCTATAAGTCACAACTAATTTGACAGATGTAGCTACAACAAAATGGCCATTATCAATTGTCAAAGTTCGGAAGTCCCTGTTGGAAGATCCTAAAATTAAAAGATATTGGCAAATAATTATGATTATTTTTTTCTAAAAACGCTCGACATAATATGCCCGAAAAACACTATCACTCACTATGTAGTACGTACCACACTGTATCCTGCATCAACAAAACTCAAACGCACCGCCCATGAACGAATAACGAATAAACCGTCAAACCGAAATAATAAATGCCATACGTTGCAAGGGAGCCAAGCCTCCGACAGCTTTAAAAAACACAGGCTCCACGAGACCGATCCAACCAGCGAAATACGTCCCGATTTTCACTTTTAGTTGCAGAAATTATAGCGTCAGAGGAGGCTAGCCTCCAGTTGGTCTCCGTTAGTATACGACTGCGTTTGTTTTTTATTTAATTATTCGGACGGGATGCCGTGACGGAGCGGGACTGAAAAATATTTCGGTAAATCGTTTTAGTGTTTCTTGATAATATTTGTTATTTGTGTAAAAAACAGGCAGTATTGTATTATAGCAGTGCTTTTTGTTTTTCGGCAATACACAATTTTTGTTTGCATTTATGCAAATATTACGTATTTTGCTTTAAATAGGTGCGGTACCCCAAAAAATGTTCGCGCCTCTGGCTGGCTTTTCTGTGTATATATAGTCTTTATGACTTTAGCCTCCCCTGTTCTCCAATGCACGAGCCGTTACTGTGGAATACTGAGCTGAATTTATTCGAAATAGAGCAATCATTTGGATAGCCTCGACTGAATACTGGTATGCAAAATAACTTTGAAGGTATATGAAGTTCAGTTCAATCAGGGGAGCGAGACAAAATTGATCTCGAATAGGTGATGCGAAATCAATATCGGTATATCGCAGTCGTCGTTTCGGTAACTAGTTCTGGATTCAACTTGGATCCAAATTCGTTTGAAAATCAAATATTATGGTAACTTATGCGGCAGTAGTTTGCCGGCGGTAGTTGCATTAATTATAGATTCGAAGGAATCGATCCTGCTATTTCTTGTGCTCATTGTTGATGTTCGTAGGAACAAGGAGTCGTAGGATGAACTCAAATTGGGTTGGATACATTACAGAGTGAGTGGCTGAATTATTCAAACAAATACCTTCGTCTAATACAGGGTGTAACTGAATGAGGAGATGATTCCTCATCGAAAAAAAGATTGGATCTTTCATATAAAGAAATTCCATTGGAATATCCCTTGTTAAGATACAGCCCCTTGAAGGGGGTACATAAAATTTGTATAACAATTTTTTTCACAAGCACTGAAAAAGTTACAATATTGAATGTCTGCGAAAAATTTGGCCTGAAAGACGGTTGGCAGAATTTTGAAAGCGAAATCATGATGCAAGATACGAATAAACGGCGCTGGAGAATGGACACATAACACAAACACTACAGGAAAATCCTTAAGGATTGGAAAAACGTTTTCAGGAAGTTTTCTCCACGTGAACGCAGTTCTCCAACTGAAAGAGTTCTTGAAAAGTGGAGTTCGAGGTGTACTGAGTTGAACCTCAAAACGATGGGCAGCCACAGTCCTTCGAGTATTTCTGATATGTACCGCTTTTGGAATCAAATGTGCCAAGTTACTTGAACATTTCCCGTGAATGTATCTATAGAAGAGACACAAATCTTCAACCATTCTCTGTTCTCTTCTTGATGGAACCAGAAGCTTTAGGGTATGCTCAGGAATGGAGCTCCATGACATCCAAATTGTAATGTTAGTCACCGGTATGTGCTTGATTGGTGAATAAGTTCCACGAAACTGGTTCAGTGACAAAAAAAAAGAAATAACCACAGTGTACTAAATGAAGGAGGTCAAATTGAAGTTTTGGGAACATTTGCTGCAGGTCCCATGAGCTCCTTGCGATCAGTATCAAAACAGACAATGTCACGCGCGATTGTAAGGGAAGCATTGAAAATGCATAAATTTCATCCGTATCAAATGCGGATTCTTCCAGAGCTCCACGAGGATGATTGTGAAGAAGAATAGAGTTTTGTGAAATCATGTCTCATCGAGTCAATACCATCCCTTATCTTCTGTTGAACATCAATGAGTATTCATTTTTTCTGAATGGCAATGTTAATAGACAAAATTGACGTTATTGAAGTGACAAAAAGCCACATATTTTTGGGAAGGGCATACACAACACCCACAAAAAAATAATGTTTGGGCTGGTATTCTTGGAAATGCCATTATTATTCCATTATTCCTATAAGAAAACTTGACCGGTAATCTATACTTTGAAATGCTTGAAGAGACTATCGATCCACTTATAACTTACGAGTTGAAAACTAAAATGGATGCAGAAGGTAGTGATCTTTTGCAGGAGGATCTGTTACATTTCTAGCAGGACGGTGCTCCACTTCATTATTTCCTTTCCGTCCGACAGTGGTTAAACGAGAGATTTCCGGATAGATGAATTGGCAGAAGGGGAGCAGTTGAAGGGCCTCCGAGATCACCGGATTTCACACCCTTAGATTTATTCCTTCGAGGGCATCTTAAATCCATTGTTCATAAAACATAACCTTCTGATATTGAAGAACTCAAAAAAATAATTACAGCAGCATGCCAGTCTTCGGGCGATGACGACTGTGGATACTAAAATTCGAAACGTCGTGAAGTAACTAGCTTGAAATATTTTAATTTTAATTTCTTTACTTATACAATTTTCAATTGTTGCTTGTATTTTATTTCATTGTAATTAAAATTTTTTGCTTGATAAAAGTGTTATTTTTTTAGCTAAACTTTTTAATTCTATTGATTCTTTCAGGTATTTCAAATGACTTTAAATCATATTATCCAATGTAAGTCTGAACTAATGGAGTTAACCTGTTTATACCTGCCAATCGATTAATTATTCCAGTAAAAAATAGCCAACCCTATGTTTGTATATTCTTTCTATAGGCTCCATACTTTTGACTGGTGTTAAAACAAATGAGTGTAATATTGAAAAAAAATCAGTTTTTGAACTTTTGAAAAATCNTATCTTCTGTATAATTCAGTGTTCATATAGAAGGATTTGTTTGGAAAGAATTTTTTTCTTTCGTGTATTTCAATGTTTATATGAAAGTAGCTGTTTCAGGAGGACTTTCTTTCAGTTTGTGTCTGAAAGTTACTTCTTTGCATGATCTACACATTCACGTGAGTTACTTATTTTCAAATTGATTATTTCCTTCATTTCTTTAGAAGATTCCCTCATCCCTTTTTTGTATCCAGATGAAGTAGTAGAAAGCCAAACACTTTCTTTCCCAAAAATTTATATTATATTAGACAATGGAAGTCCGAACTGATGAAATACACTACGAAACATTGTCAACCACCTTCAAACAAAATTTTTCCAAATATTATCTTCTGCTGAAGTTGTTTTTGACGCATTTAGAATAATTGTTTTGGAATAATTTCAAAAGTTTATAGGACAGTTTGTATGTTCTTATTACATCATATGTTACCGTTTCCTTCTGCTGTCTATTGTGTCATTCTCAACGTTCCATCAGATGGTTTCTTTTTTCTACTTTTAACTTCCCGTGAATTTTTCATGTTCATTACAATCGCATTATTATTACTAATAGTTCCTTCATCTGATCCTACCATTCTGCTGTATTCCTCATCCCTTCTACATATTTCAACATTAAAAGTGGCATCTAAGTGCATTTTTTTCTTTTGCTTTCCATTAACTCTTTTCCGAAATATTTATAATATGTCATGATGTCTTCGTTTGCTCCATACAGAATGATTATTATTTTGTGATTTGAGTTTTCAACCTTCAGTTCAAAAATCATTTTTTCAATTCTATGGAAGTAAAATATTATAAATGTCCCTTTTTTCCCTAGATACATGGAGGAAACGGTTCACAATTGCACTTCAGGGCAATTTTCGAACGGATCTGCGTCGTTACAGCAAAATTAATGTTTGTCATGTTTCAAAAAGTTTCAGGAGTTCAGGAGAGTGAACTGCCTTCTTTAATCGCTCTCACCCCATTCCCCGTCTTTTGGTGATATGGGAATGGCAATCCATTCAAAAGAGATCATACTTAACACCAGCGATATATCAGAAAAAGGTTTGGGTATCTGAAAATTTGGGATCAGTGTCAATTATATCACTTTTATCAACCTGACACGGCAATTTTGCGGACCATTCACTGTTCGAAGTAATTTTTCTCCGTGGATNGAAAATATACTGCTCGTCATATCTTAAGTGATTGTGATGCACTGGATCACAGAAAACCTGCAACTTATAGAAAAATGTTCATTATGTCAAATGTCCATTTGAACTTTTAAATTAAATTATTATCAAACAAAAACAAAGTTCAGATTACTTGGGATCTGTGTATTGGATTGAGGACAAGTTGAGTATCATATTCTTCGGATTGACTGGGACGATTTTGATGAATAATGAGAAATGAAGATGAATTACTTCAAACACAACGTAGTTCCAACTGAATTCGAATCATTTCTCGAATTTACAAATCTGTTTTAAAAATATACTTTGAATTTGGGAAAAAAGCTTTTTGATTTTCATTTCTTAATTTTCATACACTCTTTCAATTTTTGATTTGGATTATGTCATTCCACGGGTCAAGCAATGAATCTTACGTTTTGTTCATCCACCAAACTATTTACCTTTTACTACAGTTTAAAATCTTAACAGCAAATGATCATAGATATTCCCGCAACGTCAAAAAACGACCAATCAGAATATTGACTACATCTAGGTGAATGACCAATATGTTACTGAAACCGTTATAATTCCAGAAGAAAATTCGGATCATGGAAACGAACAAATGCGGAAAGTTATGTGAAATCGATAAAATAATACTTGTAACTGTTATTTTCCAGCAACTTCAGTTTCATGACATGAATCTCAATGCTCCACAGAACAGTGATAAAAATACGGATGAACTAGAGCTGTGTTGTTCGTACTTCTC